>JADRCD010173709.1:0-19188 GCA_019843815.1 Montemys delectorum | reverse complement strand
ATGATGATGATGATGATGATGATGATGATGATGATGATGATGATGATGATGATGTATAAATGTGGGTGTGGACTTGGATATGTGCACATAAGTGCTCCTAGAAGCCAGAGGCCTCAGATACCCTTGAGTTGGAGCTACAGACAGTTGTGAACTATCTTACAAGGGTGCTGGGATTTGAACTCAAGGTGTCTGGAAGAGCAACCAGTGCTACTAACAGCTACACAAACACTCTAGCCTCACAACATACATATTTTAACACTGAGAATTACTCGTCATGTTACTTACACAGTACTTAGGTGCAGAGAAGTTTTCCTTTCAGGGATCTTGGACTACCTGATGGTGGTTTGACTATTTTGAGAATTCAGGGGACCTAGAGAGAAGGCTCAACAATAAGAGCACTGACTGCTCCCCAGAGGACCTGTGTTTGACTCCCAGCATCCACATGATGGCTCATAGTCATCTGTAAGTTCAAACCAAAACAAAAAAGGAAGCCAGTGATTGTCTTTTAAGATCTGTGGTTTCTGGCATACAACTTTATTCCCAAAACTAGTTTGGTCCATGTAGAGATAGCCAGGACTACATACAAAGAATTTTTTTTCCAGAAAATTTTCTTGAAATAACATTATTGCTGTCAGCACTTATTGTATTTTAGCCATGGACAAAATACAGAAATTGTCTTTGGATTTTTAAAGTGGACCCATTCGGTGGCTTTTTGTTTAAATGTCCTTATCATAAGCTAGCATGGCTGCTGAGAGATTCACATAAATGTGTTCATGGAAAGAGACAGAGTACATACTGTCAGACAGATCCATTGATGATGTTTATTACAAAGTCATTAGTGAAATTTGGGGAACAGTATTGATAAAGAGAGTCAGCAAGGCATCATTAGACAGCTTGGGAGAGATTAGAAATATTACTCAGGTGGAAATAGTCACAAAAGCATGAAAGCCAGCATTAACTTATCTCCTTCCATATTTCTTTCAGAATTGTCCTTAAACCATGTCACAATATAAAAACACGTGCTCTTATATAATAGTTGTGCCTGTAAAAGAAACCAGCAAAACATTTCAGATTTATGTAAAATATTTGCAAACATACACCTATACTCATACACTGCAGAAAGAGCACCCAGAGAAAGAGATAACCAGCAACCATACTGACTCCCACAGTCTGAGATCCCTGCATCAGGGCAGAAGGTTCTGTGGAAAGCCAACCCAGGCTGATCGGCAGCCAAGATGCCAAGGCCAGGGACAAAGCATGTCCATCTTCTTCAGAGCCTACATTCAGATCAAACCATCAACTCAGTGTGACACTATGTGGGCAAAGGTTCGTGCTCTTGTTCAGTCAGTGAGACAAGCCAGTGAGCTTTCACCAGACTATTGAACACTAAAGGCCATGTTCAAGACCAGCCTTTTAGATCAGACTTTAGAGCAACCCAAAGTCCTGTGTCACCCAGGGATACCATCATCCCATCTGTCTCCTCAGGGCCCCCATGACCTCCTTGTTCCTCAGGCTGTAGATGAATGGGTTCAGAACAGGGGTTACAATAGAATAGAGCACAGCTACCACTTTGTCCCTGCCAGGAGAATGCAAGGAGTGTGGCTGAGTGTAGGTGGAGAGAGTAGTGACATAGAACAGGCTGGCCACAGTCAGGTGTGAGGAGCAGGTGGACACAGCTCTACTCTGTCCCTTCCCTGAACCCATCTGGAATACAACAACCAACACCCGAGCATAGGAAGCTAAGATGGCCAGAAACGGTAGTAGCAGAATGACAAGGCCACTCATGAGGACTGTATGCTCATATTGGGATGTGTCTTCACACACCAGTGGCAGAAGAGATGGAACTTCACAGAAAAAGTGGTTAACCATTCTAAATCCGCAGAATGGAAGTTGAAACACATACATTGTGTGTGCTAAAGCATTGATGGAGCTGCTGCTCCAGGCACTGGCAACCATGGAGAAGCAGATCTTCCTGCTCATGAGCACAGGGTAGTGCAAGGGCCGGCAGATGGCTATATACCTGTCATAGGACATGAAGCCCAGCAGGAGGGCTTCAGAGCCACCCAGGGTCAGAAACAAAAAAGTTTGGATGGCACATCCCAGAAAGGAAATGGCCTTGGTGTCTGACAGGAAGTTAGCTGCCATCTTGGGGACAGTGGTGGAGATGTACATCATGTCAATGATGGAGAGCTGGCTGAGGAGGAAGTACATGGGGGTGTGGAGTCTTTGGTCCAGCCTGATGAGGAGGACCAGTGTGATGTTGCCTATGAGAGCCACTGCAAAGAGGATGGCGATGACTGTGAAAAGGAAGGTGTCCATGTGTCCATACTGGAAAAGACCAACCAAGGTGAAGTCTGTCCCACAGCTGTGGTTTCCTGTCTCCATGGCTTAGACTCAACCATCAGAGCAGATGCAGGCTGGAAAGGACATGGCCTGGTGAGGACTATCCTTGAGGAGGAAATGACAACTATTACAAAGGATAGTTTCCCTGAATAGCTTTAGGGGACTCTCTCTTTAGGGCACACACATACTTTTGTGTGTGTGTGTGTGTGTGTGTGTGTGTGTGTGTGTGTATTAAAAGTAGTCCTTTTCAATTATTTTTAATGTTTTTAGTTCTTCTTAAGCTTCTTTGTCATATGCATTATTGTAAGATTTTGCTCTTTCCATGCATGCCTGACACACTCAGCTTTCAAACAGGATTTTGGACTCTCTGTCCTTACCATTTCCACATGGATGGAGTCTTCAGACTTGCTTTTGAATCAAGGTTGTTTATAAGTTATAACTGAGAATATAAGAATAAACATTTTTGAGATTACAGAATGAAATTTAAATAATCACAAAATTAGCAGTTATGTAATTCTCAGCAAAACTTCTATACCTGCTGCAGATCCTTTCTGGTGAGAGACTGGGATCAGGTCTCCTTCTGTGACAGACAGCATTCACTCATTCAGTTCTGTTATCTGTGTGAACAAGGTGTTGACAGGAGAGTCTCAGTATATCAAAACACAGCATGTATACAGGAAATGAACGAAGTACTGAGATCATTGTGCAATGTAAAAATTAAGAAAATGTGATATGTCTACAAAAGTATTACACAATACAAGAAAACTTCATGTGAAATTATACTAAGCATTTTATTACACTATATATTTTTATTCATGTGTTGCATAAAGCAATTACACTACTTTCAAGTAGCAGAAGAATGAGTAACATTTTTCAAACTCTGAAAATATGATTTTTGAAAGATAATGAAGGAGAAATTAATAGTGCAACATAGGACATGGTTATTACTTTTTATTATATAAAGACTTCAGTTAACACACACCTCCCCACTATTCCTTAAGTCAAGAAAATTCTAGACAGTCCACAGTTTTGGTTTGCTCTTCAATTACCGAGTGTCAGGTGTTATTAGGACCCTGGCAGTAGTGCTGAAGGTGTGGCATTACATGCTGATTTCTATAGTCCATATGTGTGCACATGTGTGTGCGTGTGCATAAGTGTGTGTGCATGTATGCGGTACTGGGATCAAATGTTTGACCTTGGCAAGCACTGTGACCCTGAGTTACACTGTTAGTAATAGGCTTTTGAGACTAGGTCTCACTCGTTTTGCTCAGTAGCACAGACTCGTCCTTACTTCAATCCTTTCCTGCCATTCCTGTGTTCTGGGATAGAGGCTGGGCCACCAAGATCAGCCCTTTCCTGGCTTCTCATCCCTAGAAGCTCAGATAGTGTTTGCTGGATCCTTACACGTTAAAGTGATTTTTAAATACTGTGAAACTGGAAAAAGGTAAATTTTCCTTTCTCTTAATTACAGTAAGAGCAGAATGTTGGCTTTTGATCAATATGCTAGAAATAACCTGGTCCAATTTCCCACCCTCTAAAGACAACATTTAGTCTGTGGCGGCGGCAGCAGCAGCAGTAGCAGTCCTGGTTCTGAAAACCTCCCCAGGCTATTCTGCTTCCCTTTGGAGGGACAGAGTGTGCTAGGGCAGCCCAGAGCAGTACACACACTTGAGCTCCTTACTCCTGTGAATCCCTGTCACAACCACATCTTTTATCAATGAGGATCTGTATAAGGGTCATTTGGAATAAGTGTAAAAGATGTCCACCAACCTGATATTTATCATTGCACACCATATGCACTGTACACATGTGTCAAATTATCACATTCCACCTCTGTAATTAATAAATTAAACAATAATTAATTTTGACATGAGAAAATATTCTAAATATGTTGAAAAATGGCATATTTTATGGCAATCTTGTCCCCTGGAACTGTGAGAGGCCCAGTCCCTTTCTCCTTGTGAGAAGGACTACATGCTCAAGAATACCACTGGACAGAGTTCATACATGGTGATCTTGCAGATATTTTTAAAAGCGATAGCTGGAATGTGCATCTAGTTAGGCATTCAATTCAAGAGTATGGCTTACAGGTAGAACAATGCACTTTACCCAATAATACCAATACATACCTTTACCAGCAAGAGCACCATTGCTAAAGGGCTTCCTCATCAAGATCAATAGCAAATTCATCAGAGAATTTGGCTTTACTTCAGTAATTCCTTGACTGCAAGGCTCCTTTGTCAGCTAAGAGTGTGCTGTGACCAAGCCAGAATTCTGTCTTCCATCAAGCTGAGCTTTTTAATAACAGGATCATGGTGACCTTTCCTCCAGATGTGTAGACTGTCTGACTTTTTATAAAATTAACTCTAACGTAATTTTAACTACATCATAAGCTACTGTGTGTTAAAGATACACATCTCACTTTCTTAGAGTTTCTCTTCAAAAATGGAATATTAAGTAAGAATGGAAAATGAACCTGTCCAAAATTATATAGAAAGATAAGACACCTAGAGATAACAGGTAGAAAGTCACATAACTATGCCTTCATAAGTAATTTTTAAATACAGTTTTTATATCCAGTGAATCAAGCTATTTAATCTGTGTATCAAAAAATAAACCCTGGCTTCTAAAACCACAGATTCCCAGCACATTTTGGAAACTGTTAGCCCACTGTGGTTTTGTAAGATAGATTTTTTTTTTACCTCAAAAAATAAATCTCACTTAACATTGAAGACTTATATGGAAAAGAAATATCATTTTGGCATCTGTGGAAGACTTAAGGTCTTAAATGCTCTGGCTGCCTGTGGAAGATTGGACCTCACAGGCATTCTTTCAGAATCCTTCTGGGAAAAGCTGGTCTCCTGTCCACAATTAAATAAACACACCATATAGAAGAGAGACACCATCTTATTAGAATTCATGCTTTCACTGCACAGTAAAATTTAAAAGAGGTCAGAATGAATGTTCAAAACATATTTTCATCATAACTGAAGCTGATAAGTTTTTAAAAAAACTCATTGCCCTACACACTCTTAACATGTACATCAGCACAGATACATAAGGAGTAAGATGCAAAATGTAGGTACTAGGAACATCATAAATTTCAAAGAATTATATAATCTAGGATTTTGGATTCCCAAAGACAATCTTCAAATGTTTGGCATGATCACTGATGTGGGAGAGGCATGTTTGTGAAAGCCACAGCTCCGTTTGATGTTGGAATAAAAAAAAAAATAGTTCACTGTGTCCCAGCTTATACAAGAAGTCAGATCAATGGCAAAGTGAAATCTTTTCCTGCTGCAAAGAAGAAGCTATAGTTTTTAATTAGAAGAGAAAAATTAATGAGTCTGTTTAATATTGACTGTACACTGAAGTCTGTACTATCTCTCAACAAGCAGCAACATCGTATCAGCACTGTAAAAACTGGATCTTTGAAATGATTTATCCCAAACATGTTCCTAGTTTGCTTGGTAAAATGCTTAATTTTTAATCTATTAATACAAATAGATGTATTTGCATTTTTGTCTTTAGCCCTTTTACCTGATGACAATATTAAACTTCTAAGAAGATGTTTCACTCCAAATTTAGCCTTTGATAATATTTACTGGGTTAATTGTAAAACTTTGACCCAATCAATTCTAGTTAAGGCTTTACGTGCTACACTGAGCCATCTTTAGTACTGATACTTTTTTCTATGAGACATTTTTCTTAATAACATAGTAGATTCAAGAAAAATGATTATTATATTTTATTCTTCCTTGCATTCCTTACTGTTATTTACCTGTAGAATAATAGATGAAAAGTGGGCTTCATCATTCTTGAAATGAATATTTTGTACAATTTAACAAAAAAGCATTTTCTTGTATCTTTCTCTTGCTGACACATTTTTTTTTCTGGTTTTCACCACTTCTTCATTGCACTCTTAAAATTATTTTTTCTTTTATTATTAGACATGTTATTCATGCTGTATCTTCTCATTTGTCCTGGATAATATGATTTCATCCATATTCAATGGGTTTTTAACCTTCTTAACTCTAATTACCCATTAATTTACTACTACCACCACCACACATTTGATGCTTGTATTTATGCAAATTTCACACTGTAAATGTAGCCTTAGAAAATCTTTCCCTCTCCTTTTCTTACTTTATATTTTCTCTTAATTTTACTTCTAGTCCTTTTCCTTCTATGTTTAGATTAAAATTCCAAGGCCAGCCAATAACCAAAGTGTAATATTTATGTATATAAATATTCTCTGTGACATCATTTCTATGCTAAACCATGAACAATTTTATCCAAGAAAAGCGTTAATTACACACAAAGTTTCCAAGTGTAGCTGGCTTACAGGGGCAATAAAACTAATTGCAATACCCAGTTTGTCATGAATACCAACTTCATCCATTTTTGTAGATGTATGGTATGTTCTAATAGGTTGTGTCACTTTTCCTGGTTATATTTTGTTTTCTTATTCTTTTATTATACATGTATGGGTGGTTTGTTTCCATGTGTTACCATGTACATGCTTGGTGCCTGAAGAGGCCAGAAGAGGGTGTCAGATCCCCTGGATTCAACAGATGGTTGTGAGCTGCCACGTGGATGCTTGGAATTGAACCTGGGTCCTCTGTAGGAGTGACCAGTGCCCTTAACTGCTGAACCCCTCTATTTATTCTTTAAATACTCTTTAAATTATATGGACAATCAATGTTATTCACAAGAATAAAATTTTCCTGAGTAGGTAAGAAACAGCACAGAACCACCTTCTCAAGTATCATAGCTTCCTTAAGACCTCAGGCTCCTCTTTCCTTCTTAAAAGTCCACAACTGTTATCTGAAATACTCAGAGTCTGTATTTTTAGCCAGGCATGGTGACGTATACCTGCACTTGGGAGGTAAAAGTGAAAATTTCAGAAGTCCAGAGCTATCCTCCTCAATATAGTGTGGTTGAGTCCATCCTGGGCTACATGACATCCTGCCTCAAAACAAATGAACTTATAGGTAAACAAACACCAACATATTTATGGGTTTGATTTTTAAAGCTAAATGTTACTGTAACTTGCTGTCTTACAGCACCGACTGGCATCAGCTGGTGCACATCTGCTCCATTTCTCCATTCTGGTGTCAGAAGCAGCACACATGTGTACCTTTCAATATTTTTTAAATGTAAATGTATGGCTGTTTTGCCTGCATGTGTCTGTGTACCACTTCTGTGTCTTATACCTCCAGAGGCCAGAAGAGGGCATCAAATCCCTTGCGACTGGAGTTACACATGTTGTGAACCACTACAGGGGTTCTGGGAGTGGAGCCCAGGTCTTCTGCAAGAGCAGTTAAATGCTCTCAACTCTTGAGATAGCTCTCTACTCCCCCTCCCTCTTTTTTTGAGGGAGGGTCTCATTGGGCTGTGCTGGTTTTGAACTCATTATGGAGCCAATTTTGACCCCCCTGCCTCCACCTCTCCAGTGACAGGAAGACAGGCATTTATTACCACATGAGGTCTGCACATGCTAACTGAGCTACGTATCTGGTCTCTGCGTGTGCCTTTGTCACAAACATCAGTTTGCCCTAGGATTTTCGAGTCCCCCGCTATGGCTAAGTCATTTGCATACCACACTAACACAATCTCCCTTTTCTAAGTCATACACATATGACTTCAGCTGGTAAACAGTTCCATACAATGGAAAGGGGAAAATGAAGTAACTGGGAAAGCAAGGCACAGCTTCCACAAGAGCAAATACTCTTGCATCTCTTACGTCATTCTCCTTATGCTTCGAGCATTTGTGTAAATCCCACACACGGACCACACTCCCTTCATAGGCCCCTGCTCTCCCTTCTCTCTCCCCTTCCTGAGTAATCTCTGTGTTTGTAACCATTGACCTGTAGCATCCACTGAATCCACTCACAAGCATCAGGGAAAGCTCCGGAAAACTGTGATGTGCATTATGGAACTCATTTTTCTCTCCAATGTCCTGCATTTGTACTCAGAGATCCACTCTCCAACCTTGTGCACAAGATTCTCCTGCCCCGGACTGGGTTCGTAGCAGGGATTTCCACAGGATGAGAGTTCTGGTCAGGTGGGCAATAAGTCGGCAAATGACAAACAAACTCGACACAGGGGCGTGGTGAATGTGTATTTGTACAAGGTAAAATTGAGGCTTAAATAGCATACAGCAAGCAGGGCAGATGCCAAGAGTCAAGTAGGCGGGCGAGGGTTACAGCAAGGTCAATAGGATCAGGGTGCAAGACTGAGGTCACTAGGCAAGTGACCACCACATCAAGGTCAGTAGGATCAGGTAGCCAGGTGTGAAGCAGGGGGAAGAGCAGTGGAGCCCTCCCTGCGGGGGCTATTTTGATATTCCTATGCTAATTCTCTGGTTCTGCTGGAGGCCAGGACTAGGAGATTCCAATCTAGCAGTTCCTGCTAATTCTCAGGGTCTTGCTGGAGGCAAGCACCGGGAAGTTCCTATCTAACTGTTCTAGTTAATGTCCTTGAGTGAGGGAAGCCCTTTGATTACTCTCTAGTATGTAAAACAGTTCTGACTTTTGTGGGACTGCCCTAAGAAATGTGTTTGACCTCTGTTGCTAACTCTGAGGAAAACCTGTCTGATAAGGCAGATTCCTTGAGAGAAATTCCAAGCTAAGGACAGCTTGGAATTGAATTAGGATAGGTTGGAAACACTGTGCTAGCCAGGAAACGATGCCCAATCTTAGCTATTTACGAATCATTTCTTGGGGTACCTGATGTGTTCGGAGCGGCCTTCACGTCAGAAAGTACCACACACTAGGCCCAAACAGTTCCACACGTAAGAGTTTAATTGAGAGGGTGAGAAGGGGAAGTGGTGTGGAAAGAGAGGAGTGGGAGAGAGAAAAAGATGGAGGAATGTTCCCTGTATATATATGGGTTGTGACGTATGGCCCAGGTAAAGGTGGGAGGCGAGTCCTAGGGATTTTGGGAATGTGGTGGCTGTTGCCCTGGCAACAGGTCTGTGGACCTGCCCATCCATAGGCACAGGCTTTGGGTGATGCTAACAGTACCTTTATGCCTAAATAAGAGGGTGTGTTGATGATTGGAAAGACTAATCTGGAACACGTCTGAGTTAGGAGATGCCAGTGACTGAATACCCAGGAGGCACAAGCTCCCTTTTGGGGCCATAACGCCTCTTGTCCTTGATCAGGCTTTTACCCCCCACCCCCAAATACTGCAGATGTAACTGGTATAGACGAGTGGGTGTGGCACTCTCCTGTCTGGTAGCTGCTCCCCTCTCTTAGAGTATTCCTTTTTTCTCCATTTTTTAAAGTGCACAAGATCACTCTGGCATGAAGAAACATAAATGTCCCTGGTATAAGAGGGATGTCTGGGGTTGCCACGCAGACCTTTCGTGACAGCAGTATTTGAGGCAAAAACTTCAAGGAAAGTCAGTCTCCTGCCCCCGAATTGTCTCCTGGCATCCCCTAACTCAGAGGTAGCCCAGATATGTCCTTGCCAACTCACATGCTAGGTGCCCACCAAGATATGATTTATTAATGGCTAGACAAAATAGGACACGGCTCTCTGACCTTACCAATGTTCCAACATCTTAGCCAAACCCTGGCTTGGAATGTTACCCACCCAGACTAATTGCCTCTGGTATTGTTAGGGAAATAAGGAAGCTTACAGCATTGGAGCTTACAGAATGAGAGGCTTATCCCAGGACAAGGTCAAGTAGAATCCTCATTCTCAGTTGAGGACTACAGCTGAACCACTCCTAGAAATTAGCAAAAGACCTGTCTCTACTAGCTCAGTAGATTAGCATAGTGGGCGTTTTACCTAGGATGGGTGGGACCTTGAGCCGAGAGTGTGTGTAAGAGACAGTGTGGAGCAGTCAGTTTTCCTAGATAGAGGAGTCTGCATTGAGCAGTTGGACTCAGTCCGCATCCCCCCAGGACTCTGGCTGGGCCCATGTGGCCTGAGTGTGCTCAGAGCCTGGGGGGGGGGGGGGGGGGGGCTGCACCCCCCCCGAGGAGATGGCTGCTGTTTTTAGACCCAGTGTATTTTAGGTAGACTCAGATGTACCTTGACTGCTGAGCTGCCAAATTTTTCATATCTCTTTTGCAATGATTGTAAGAGTCTCATGCCATTTTTAAGAAATACGTTCAGATCATACACTGCTTGTGTAAGTCTGTTTGTCACAGCCGAATCCCGTGCACACTTGGCCAGAACCCATCGTCCCGCGAAACACAGGGTCCCCGCAAGAAACCCCGGTCCATGGCATGGGGTCTTTTGTTTTATCATTCTGATGAAAAGGTACCTTAAAGTTGTCCCCTGGATATCCTTGTCAAGCCTTCCCTGTCCAATGGTTACCCCCTTATATGTCTCTTCATTTGCCATGTTGTGTGGCAGCTTTATCCTTGACAGCCATAGTCCCCAGCACACACAGCAGCAGATACATTTCACAGATTCAGTGATCTGTAGTCTGATCAGATGTTTGATTCTGCATTGTAAACATGTCCTGGAACAGAAATGTCTCTCCATGGCTGATAAGATGGCTCTGTCAATATGTTGTTTTATGGCCATTTGTGATTATCTGAGTTCAATCCTGAGATCCCACGTGACTGAAGGAAAGCGCAAACTCCCACTCAAGTTGTCTTCTACCACCACACATGAGGCACGGCATGTGCACCCCAATAAATGAACAACTGTAAATAAAAAGAAATAAAGTTTCATTGCATGAGGAAGTGAGTGGGAAGGTCTAGTAGGCCCATCATGATAAGGAAAGATCTTGTGGTTGAGTATAGCGAAGGCTGAATGAAAGCAAGCTCTTGTTCATGTTGACAGCCTCTTGCCTGGAGTATACATCCTACAACTACATATGGTGCTGCGGTGAAGGGTAAATTCTCAGAGAGTCTGTGACAAGGAAATTTCATGTCTCTCAGTCAGTTACTCCGTCTCCTTCTCATACTGACTTACAAACACAGCACAGTGTCTCCCGAGAGGCTCTGACAGTACCCGACTAATACATAAGTAGAGGCTCACAGCCAGCCATTGGTCTGAGCACAGGGTCCCCAATAAAGGAGCTAGAGAAAAGACCCAAGGAGCTGAAGGGGTTTGCAGCCCCATAGGAGGAACAACAATATGAACTAACAAGTACCCCTAGAGCTCCCGGGGACTAAACCACCAACCAAAGAGTACACATGGTGGGACTCATGGCTTCAGCTGCATACATAGCAGAGGATCATCACCCTTGGTCCTGTGAAGGCTCTATGCCCCAGTGTAGGGGATGCTAGGCCCAGGAAGCAGGAGTGGGTGGGTGGGTGAACAGGGATAGGGGGAGGGGATAGGTGGTTTTCTGATGGGAAACTGGGAAAAGGGATAACATTTGAAATGTAAATAAATAAAATATCTAATAAAAAAAAAAAAAAAGAAGACAGCACAGTCCTTATTCCTAGCCTTCCTCAGCAGTATGTGTTGGCATTTAAGCATCAGGAATGGTCAGCAGACCTGACATGGATACAGATAGTTTTAGCATCCTAGAACTCACTCACAATTCTCACATAAGACAACAGAGTGGGCCAAAAGTCTGTAAGGAATTCTGTTTCAAACAGGTGCTAGTGATATTGAACATGGTTAACCATCCCAAATTTTCCAAGGTTTTAACCTTTTGGGAGGTCCCAGCTTTGCCTTTAATTATAATTTCTCTGTTAAAATTACATTTCCCCATGTCAGCCTCCTGAGCGCCCCCTTCACCTCCTTGTTCCTGAGCGTGTAGATCAGAGGGTTGAGGAGAGGTGTCACAATGTTGTAGAAGAGGGTGAGGAACTTGCCCTGGTCCTTGGAGGAGCTGTTTCCTGGCTGCATGTACATGTAGATGATATTTCCATAGAAAAGCGAGACCACAGTGAGGTGCAAGCCACAGGTGTTGAACGCCTTCTGCCTCCCTGCAGCTGAGCGGATTCGCAACACTGCTCTCACTATGTAACCATAGGAGACCAAGATGAACACCAGGGGCGACAGCACGATGCCTATTGCCACAATGAAGGCAATACCTTCAGCGACATCTGTGTTGGTACAGGCCATCCTGATGAGAGCTGTCCTTTCACAGAGAAAGTGGTTCGCACTGCAATACCCACAGCAAGGGAACAATGATTATGTCATTGTGGATGTAATCAAAGAGACACTCAAATCAGACAGAGCCTTGATGATGACAGCTGGCATCTTGCAGAGGAAGTGGTCCACCGTGTGGTGCCCGCAGCGAGGTAGACTGAGGGTCACAGGAGACATAGCCAAGGAGTTGGCCACCCCACAGCTCCAGGCCACTGAGACCAGGCCCACGCAGAGCCTGGGGCTCATGATGACCATGTAGTGCAGGGGCTTGCAGACTGCCATGAAGCGGTCATAGGCCATGACAGCCAGCAACAGGCACTCCACACCCCCCAAGCCCAGGAACAGGACCAGCTGCAGAGCACAGCCCACATAGCTGATGGTCTTGTCCAGCCCGCTGAGGTTATAGAGCAGCTGTGGGATGGAGCTACTGGTGGAGCTGAGGTCCAGGAAGGACAGGTGTGTGAGGAAGAAGTACAGGTGCGCAGGGGGTGTGCAGGTGCGGGTCCAGCCTGGACACCAGGATGATGGTGCTGTTGCCCAGCAGGGTCAGGAGGTAGGCGGGCAGGATGATGGCAAAGAGGACCCTCTCCAGCTGGGGCCGGTCAGAAAAGCCTATAAGGATGAAATGGCTGAAGGTGCTGTCGTTGGCTGCTCCCATCTCTACTGCACCTGAGGAAGATGGGAAAAATAAATAAAACTACAAATAAATAAATAAATAAATAAATTCAGTATTACTAACAATACTTAAATTTCTTGTAAAAACATTGCATTTGGGCAAAGTTTACGGGGTGATTTAAAAAGTGGATACAATACTTCTCACTAGGCAATCAGAAATTGTGGCAAAACTTAACAGAAAACCTGAAAATAAGTTTTCAATAAATAAAAATGTTGGCCAAATTAAAAATAAAAACATTCTATGGAGAAAAAGAACAGACTAAGCCTTCAAGCAACATACTTGGACCATCTTCTGAAAGAAGGGTTCTGCGTGTGTTTTTTGGACAAGGCCTCAGGTGGCTCAGGAATATACTATGTATTCAAGGTTGGCTTCAAATTCATGGAAAATTATCTGCTCCTGCCATAGCTTTTGAATATGAAAATACATTTCCAAATTTAAGGAAATAAGTATACTTTTAACTCCTTGGGACACGTTATTGCTATTGTGATAGCTAAGGATACTCCATTTCATACCAGGCACCCATTTTGGTACCCACTAGCTATTTGTTTCTGACCCATCTCTGGGAGATAAGCTCCCAGTATCCCTGACTCAGAGACCCCCACCCATAAATGGATAGCTATGACTACTTAACTTGTTATCATATGACTAACTGCTTTTTTTTGGCTTCTGTACTTTCTTATTAGGATACCCAAAGATTGTTTGGGGTTCACTTCACTTGGTAGAGTAAGGCAGTTTTGCTTGCTTGCACAAATAGTGAAAATTTTGTGGTTTCCCCTTTAAAAAATCCTTCCCTCGCCTCATTTCTCAGGACAATCTCAAATCTAGCTCAGAGACTAGAGCTGATTCATCATGCTAGCAATGAATCACTAGATCTTTTTAATAATTAATTAATTAACATCCCAGACACTATCCCCCTCACAGAGTCCCTCTTCTGTCCCCTTATTTT
Organism: Montemys delectorum; assembly: GCA_019843815.1. Taxonomy (NCBI): domain Eukaryota; kingdom Metazoa; phylum Chordata; class Mammalia; order Rodentia; family Muridae; genus Montemys; species Montemys delectorum. Next base: position 5,149 of record JADRCD010173709.1, on the reverse strand, counting down.
CCGAGAGGATGGGGTCACTGTGAGTAACCCCAGACCCTCGGCAGATCAAATTTCTGCTAGTTTAGGCATATCCTCTCCCACTGAGGCCAGACAAGGCAGCCATGATGACTGAGCTGTGTCTGCTACACATATGTGCCCGGTCTTCATTCCAGCCCACATTTGTTTGTTGGTTGGTGGCTTAGACTCTGAGAGCTCCCAGATTTGTTGACTCTGTGGTTGCCCTATGGGGTTCCCATTTACTTCAGGGCCTTCAGTCCGTCTCCCAACTCTTCCATAAGTGTCCCCAACCTCTATCTAAACTGTTCTTGAGGGTATCTGAATCTGTCTCAGTTTGCTACTGTGTAGAACCTCTCAGAGCACAGTTTTGCTAGGTTCCAGTCTGCAAGCATAATCGAATATCATTAATAATGTCACGGATTGGTGCTTGCCCAATCCAGTTTCTAGCTATTACAAATAAAGCCGAGTTGAGCCAGTTATTGGTTGGTCATTCCTTTGCTCTCTGCTCTAATCCTGCATTTCTTTAGACAGGATACATTTTGAGTTGAGAGTTTTGTAGGTGGGTTGGTATCCTTATTCCTCCACTGGAGGTTCTGCCTGGCTACAGCAGGTGGCCTCTTCAGATTCCATGTCCCCAGAGTTAGGCTAAGGTCACCAGCACTGACTCCTGGAAGCCTTCTCTATCTCAGGTCTCTGGGACTTCATAGGAATTCCTACACATATACCATAGCTTCAGATTTCCACTCATTCTTCAGGCCCTCTGGGTCTATCTCTTGTCTCTCCCTGCACCCAATCCTGCCTTCCCCTTCCCCTTCTCCTACCTCTCCCATCCAGTTTCCTTCCCCCATCTGCCTCCTGTGAATATTTTCTTTCCCTTTCTATGTGTGATTCAACCACCCTTGCTTGTGCCTTCCTTCTTGTCTAACTTCTTTGGGTCTGTGGGGTGCAACATGGGTATCCTTTATGGCTAATATCTCCTTATCAGTGAGTATGTAGCAAGCATGTCATTTTGGGGTCTGGGTTACCTCACTCAGTATATTTTCTAGTTCCATCCATCTGCCTGCAAATTTCATGATATCCTTGTTTTAATATCTGAATAATATTTCATTATGTAAATTAACCACAATTTTTTGTAACCAATCATTGATAAAGGGATATCTGGGTGGTTTCCAGTTTCTAGCTATTACAAATAAAGCCGCTATGAACAAAGTGGAGCACATGTCCTTGGGGTATGGTGGAGCATCTTTTGGGTATATGCTCAGGAGCAATATAACTCAGTCTTCAGAAAGAATCATTTCCAATTTTCTGAGAAACTGACAGCTTGATTTCCAGAGTGGTTGTACAAGTTTGCAATCCCACTAACGATGGAGTAGTGTTCCCCTTTCTTCACATTCTCACCAGCATGTGCTATCTCTTGAGTTTTTGGTCTTAGGCCTTCTGGTTGGTGTAAGTTGGAATCTCAGGGACATTTTGATTTGCATTTCCCTGATGACTAAGTGCTTCTTGGCCATTTGAGATGTTTCTGTTGAGAATTCTCTGTTTAGCTCTGTACCCCATTTTTTAATTGCATTATTTGGGGTTTGGAAGTCTAATTTCTTGAGTTCTTTATATATTTTGTCTATTAGTGCTCAGTCAGATGTAGGGTTAGTGAAGCTCTTTTCCCAATCTGTAGGCTGTCGTTTTGTCCTACCAGTGGCCTTTGCCTTACAGAAGCTTTTCAGTTTCAAGAGGTCCCATTTATCTTAGAACATGAGCCATTAGTATTCTGTTCAGGAAATTTTCTCCTGTGCCAGTTCATTCAAGGCTATTTCCCACTTTATCTCCCATTAGATTCAGTGTGTCTGATTTTATGTTGAAGTTCTTAATCCACTTGGACTTGATCTTTATGCAGAGTGATAAATGCGAATAAAGTTGCATTCTTCTACATTCAGACATCCAGTTAGACCAGCATCATTTACTGAAGATGGTTTCTTTTTTTCCACTGTATGGTTTGGCTTCTTTGTCAAAAATCAAATATCCATAGGTATGTGGGTTTATTTCTGGGTCTTTGATTCTATCCCTTTGATCAACCTGCCTGTCACTGTACCAATACCATGCCGTTTTTAATCATGACTGCTTTGTAGTACAGCTTGAGGTAAGGGATGGTGATTCATCCAGAAGGTCTTTCATTGTTGAGAATTGTTTTGGCTGTCCTGGCTTTTGTTTTCCATATGAAGTTGAAAATTGCTCTTTTCAAGGTCTGTAAAAATATTGTGTTGGAATTTTGATGAGGATTTTATTAAATCTGTAGATTGCTTTTGGCAATATGCCCATATTCACTATGGTTTAAGCTTTAGTACTGTTTCTTTTACAAATGTGGGTGCCTTCCATTTGGGGCATAGATGTTCAGAATTGAGATATCTTCTTGGTGGATTTTTTCCTTTGATGAGTATGAAGTGTCCTTCCCTGTTTCTTTTGATTATTTTTAGTTGAAAATTTATTTTATTAGATATTAGAATGGCTACTCCAGCTTGTTTCTTGGGTCCATTTGCTTGGAAAATCTTTTTCCAGAACTTTATACTGAGATAATGACTATCTTTGTTGCTAAAATGTGTTTCTTGTACACAGCAAAATTATGGATTTTGTTTATGCATCCATTCTGTTTAGCCTGTGTCTTTTTACTGGGGAATTGAGTCCGTTGATGTTGAGAGATAGTAATGACCAAAACTTGTTAGTTCCTGTTATTTTGATGTCGGTGGTGGTTGTGTGTGTGTGTGTGTGTGTGTGTGTGTGTGTGTGTGCATTTTTATCCTATTGGCTTTAATGGTATGAAATTATTTCTTGTGTTTTCTTGAGTGTAGTTAGTCTTATTAGGTTGGAGTTTTCCTTCTAGTATCCTCTGTAGGGCTGGGTTAGTAGAAAGTTATTGAATTTGGTTTTGTCATGGGATATCTTGCCTTCTCCATATATGGTCATTGAAAGTTTTGCTGGGTATAGTAGCCTAGTTTGGCATTTGTGTTCTCTTAGGGCCTACAAGACCTTGGCCCAGGCTATTCTAGCTTTTAGAGTCTCAGTTGAGAAATTGGGTATAATTCTGATAAGTCCACCTTTATATGTTAGGTAGCCTTTTATTCTATGCAGCTTTTCAAATTCATTCTTTTTTTCTATATATTTAGTGTTTTTATTATTATGTGGTGGGAGGATTTTCTTTTCTGGTCCAATCTGTTTGTTGTTCTGTAAGATTCTTGTACCTTTATTGCCATCTATTTCTTTATGTTAGGAAAATTTTCTTCTAATATTTTGTTGAAGATGTGTTGGGTGCCTTTGAGCTGGGTTGCTGCTTCCTTCTCATCCTCCTGTTCCTCCTCCTCCTCTTCTCCCCCTCTTCTTCTTCCTTTTCCTCTTCCTCTTCTGCTTCCATTTTCTCTACCTCCTCCTTCTCCTCCTCTTCTTCTCCTCATTTTTCTAGTCCTATTATCATTATGTTTGGCCCTTTCATAGTGTCCCAGATTTCCTGGATGTTTTGTTGTTGGAAGCCGACTCCTAAGAAAAAGCAGCTATCATCTCTGCAGCCATCTCAGGCTATTTACTTACAGAATGGTACTTTTCCACCCTGATGAGAGACTTGTTTTTCTAGCATGATGTTTTTGCAAGCAGCCCACCACAGCTGAACATGCTCTGATAATAACCTTTTTTTCTGGACTTGTGGTTAAATGTCTCCAGCTGCACTCCCCAGCTTGTGCTTATATACCCATAATTGCCTTTCAGTAGATGAGACTTGATCAGACAGACTGTCTTGTCTCCATTTTTTGTGTCTCTTGCTTCTCCATCCCCACTCTCTCCCTTGCAGACCCCATTGACTGACCCGTGGACTGGGTCATTTTATGTCATGAACTTTTTAGATTTTGCTTATTTTCTGACTGATGTATTGATTTTTTCTATCATATCTTCTAACCCTGAGATTCTCTCTTCCTTCTTCTGTATTCTGTTGATGATGCTTGTGTCTGTAGTTCTTCTCTTCCTAGGTTTTCCCTCTCCAGGATTGCCTGTTTGTGTCTTGTTCATTGCTTAGACAGTTTTATTCATATTTTTCACCTGTTTGATTTTTTTCCTGTATTTCTTTATATTTATTTGTTTCCTCTTTTAATGACTCTACCTCTTTGAATGCATTTTCCTGTATTTCCTTAAGGGATTCATTCATGCTCTGTGTGGACCCTATTTTGCAAGCTGTGTCCCAATGACACCCTGCTGGCATGGTGGGCAGATCTGACTAGGATGGGTAGTCAGGCAGGGTTCTAAGCTGGTTAGTTTTGGGGGCGCCAAAGGTTTCCTCAGGGAGACAGAATGCTCTTGGGGGTCCTGCAAGTCTCCTCCAAACAGAGGACAAGCCCAGATCTAGACAATGTGATTTTTATTGAAAGATCCAAGATCACCAGTGATTCCTACAAATGAAGAATCCTTTTTTCTAAGTAGTATTTTTTCATCTTAAGTCACAGAAAGATCACCATCTCATAATAGGAGTTCCATTGCACTTCACCAGATTTTCCTACTCCTAAGACTCATCCACTAAGCATCTTGTGGAAGAGCATGAGTCATAAACCACATTAAGCAATGGCAACTGTAATGGATGTTTTCTTTTGTACCTGGAAGTGTTGATACATACACTAGCATTTTAATACACTGGTATTTTGCCTTAAAAATTTCCCTGGGTAAATTTGAATGAGTGAACTAACTTTTGTTTAGTAAGTTGTTTATGCAAACATAGCTTAACCTTTAACAGTTGGTGATATCAAGAAATAATTTAATATCTTGACTGTATTGACTAGCCTAATAACTTTATGAAAATAGTCTTAAGCTAGATGGAAAAATTAGTTAAAACCATCAGTTTACTGATCATGTGCTTGCAAACTAAGACATTTGTTCTTTCCTCCTAGTATGACAGAGGTGGTATACACAGGAAGCAAAACACACTAATTACCTGATAAAGACAGGGAAGAAACACACAGTGTAATGAGTCCTAGGGCTTACAGTTCTTCCCCTGGAGACTGCAATATGTTCACAGCTCATACTTTGCTTTGTTCTCTCTCTCTCTCTCTCTCTCTCTCTCTCTCTCTCTCTCTCTCTCTCTCTCTGTCTCTGTCTCTGTCTCTCTCTGTCTCTCTCTCTCTCTCTC
>JADRCD010173706.1:0-16340 GCA_019843815.1 Montemys delectorum | reverse complement strand
CTCTCTCTCTCTCTCTCTCTCTCTCTCTCTCTCTCTCTCTCTCTCTCCTTCCTCTCCTTTCCTTCTCTCCACTCAACTAGCATATTTCCCCTTCCTACAATAAAATAACTCATTCATACATTGCCTCCTTTTTAATTAAGGCGCCGTGCAGCAAGCAGCCAGCCCCTAGAGGAGAGAGAGAGACCTGGGCCTCACCACCAAGGCCACCAGCCAGCTCTAGGAGGGAGAGAGACTCGGGCCTCAGCACCAGGCCCCCTGCCACCCAGGGAGAGAGAGAGCCTCAGCAGGCCGGGCCTGGGCCACAACCTAGGCCCCCCTCCACCTCCTTGAACAGCACCTCTGTGCAAACCTCCATCCCATCCCTGCTCCCTTCTGCTTCAGTGAGGGAGCTCCCCCACCCACCCACCCACCTACTCCTTCCTCAATGTCCTAGCATTCCACATTTGTGAGAATTTTGTTAAGTATTTTTGCATCAATATTCATGAGGGAAATTGGTCTGAAGTTCTCATTCTTTGTTGTGTCTTTGTGTGGTTTAGATGTCAGTGTAACTATCATTTCATAGACCAAATTAGATAGTGTGCCTTCTATTTGTATTTTGTGGAATAGTTTGAAGAGTATTGGTACTAGGTCTTCTTTGAAGGTCTGATAGAGTTCTACACTAAAACCATCTGGTCCTGGGATTTTTTGGTTTGAAGTCTTTAAATGACTGCTTCTATTGTTTTTTAGGGGTTATGGGACTCTTTAGATAGTTTGTCCCATCCTGATTTAACTTTGGTACCTGGTATCTGTCTAGAAAATCATTCATTTCATCTAGATTTTCCAGTTTTGTTGAGTATAGGCTTTTGTAGTAGGCTGTCATGATTTTTTGAATTTCTTCAGTTTCTGTTTTTATGTCTCCCTTTTCATTTCTGATTTTGTTAATTAGGATACTGTCTCTGTGCCCCCTGGTTAATCTGGCTTAAGGGTTTATCTGTCTTTTTGATTTCCTCTAAGAATCAACTCCTAGTTTTGTTGATTGTTTGTGTAGTTCTTTTTGTTTCTATTTTGTTGCAGTGCTTATGTAGTAAGTTCTCAAAATAATGTAAAAAGTCTAGTATATGTAAATTGGCTGTTACTTTGGGGGCACTTTTTTCATTTTTTTTCTTTTTGAAATTAGTCTTTTTTTCACATAATATATTTTGATTACAGTTTACCTCTATTCTTCCCAGTTATATCCCACTTCTCCTCCCATCTGGATATAATCCTATTCTGTCTTTATTAGAAAAGAACATGCTTTTAAGAGATAATAAAATATAACTGCCTTAGCTTGGGTTTCTATTGCTGTGATTAAACACCATGACCAAAGAACAAGTTGTAGAGGAAGGTGTTTATTTGGTTTACACTTCCATATTACTGTTCATGGTGTACCGTATAATTATGCTGTGATGTTCACTGTTTTCTTAAACTACATAGAATAGATTTATCATGCCATGGCCCTGTCATATATCCATAGAATAAGGAAGAAATCGTTTGTTTACTGATATTATTTTGGTTATGTTCTTTTTATATGCAGTCTTATTTGAAAGAACAAAGATAGGAAGGTCTGAATAGCATTAGTTAATAGAATACATTATTTTCTTCTTTTAAAATAAAGAGATGGGTAAAGAATGCTGGAAATAGTGAAGTTGAAGTACAAGGATCTCATCTTTGTCCCTTATTCTAGTACTTATTTACCATTGTAAAACTGATATTTCATTTAGCCTGTGTCTTTTGGTTGTCATCTGTCAAATTAAGAGTTGAAACAGTCAGCCTATTGCATCTCTATATCTTTTAGAGGCAGCAGTATTCTATGGAAGGAGCATGGGTTTGGAGCCAGGCAAATTTGTGTTCAATCACTTGTCAATTACCTACATTTTAAGTGTAAGATTTTAAAAAGCTATCACCAAGGAAGAAAAAAGGGACTAGATGCTGGCCTGGTGTGGATGTAGAGAAATATAGACATACACTATGAGTGGTGATGAGACCTAGTACAGCCTTTATGTAATCCTTGACAGAGAGGAAAAGTGATGGTGATTGTGAAGCCAGCCTGTGTTATAGTGCCACAGCTGGAACCTGTCTGATGACTAGCAATATCTGGCACTATAAAAGCCACCCACCAGCAGGGAACTTCTGTCATAGCTTCTACTTGATTTTTGTGATTTCTACTTCCAAACTGTGTGGTGCCTTTATTTCAATGGTAGGGTCTAACCTATAGTTCAGGTAAAGAACCAGCATCAGTGACAATGACTTGTATTGTTTGGGGGGCCATTGAGGTGTTGTCTAGAACTCACTGAGTGGTAATCTATACCTGCTACTGGGATTTTTCATTTAATAACCCATGGTCATTAGGGGGAGACAGAATTCTACTTATGATGAATGCCTCTATTCTATTATTATTTTAATTATATCTTTAATTAGCCTAAAAATAATAGGTTTCTGTATGGTTTCTTCATAACTTACTAGTTTTAGTTAGTCTTCCCTTCTCACCATCTCTGTCCTTCATTCCCACAATCTCCTGTTTAAATCCTACTGTCTTTTAATTTCCAGTATTTCTTCCCTCTGCTTTTATACTATATACGTTCTGTCCCATTTCTAACCCTGTTATAGAATTTTTTTTTCCCTTGCCAGTCACCCTTTTCTAACTTTCTGATCTCTATAGATATTCTAACTTAAACACACCACTCTGAAAATTCATAAAGATTATCCATGTCTGAAAAAACACATAGCATTTATCTTTCTGGCCTGGATTACCTCACTTAGGATATCTTCCAATGTTGTCCATTTTCCAGAAAATTTTAGGTTTCTTTATAGCTGAATAACGTTCTCTATTTCTATTTAGCCCAGTGATATTATCTATTAAGTTGATCAATAGTTAAGCTGATTTAATTCTCTAATTGTTGTGACTAGAGCAGCAAGGAACATGCATGTACAAGTATCTCTGTGTTAGAACAGACTTTGAGTATATGCCTAGGAATGGTAAGCATGGGTCATAATTCGTTCTATTTTTAGTTTTGGAGAAAAATCCATACTGATTTTCATAATGACTATACTAGTTCTCCCCACTATTAATGCATAAATATGTTTCTTCTCTGCATTCATATCAGACCAACATCTTGTTACTCCCCTCCCCCCTTAATGGTAACTATTTTTTGTTTTTTTGAGACAGTCTCTCTGTGTACCCCTGGCTGTCCTGAAACTCACTCTGTAGACCAGGCTGAGGCCTCGAACTCAGAAATCTGCCTGCCTCTGCCTCCCACATGCTGGGATTAAAGGTGTGCACCACCACCACCCAGCTTAAGGATGTTCAACACTTTAAAGGGTTTCTTGGCTATTTTTATTTCTTCATTTGAAAACTGAAGATTTCTATATATTTCCATAGCCATTCTTTTTTTAGTTCTTTGTATATTCAAAACATTAATTCTATGTACAGTATATAGCTAGCAAAGATTTTCTGTATTTATTTATGTAGTCTTCAATTAAATTATAGTTTTCATTTGATGTCCAAAATCTTTTTAGTTTCATAAGGTCTCATTTGTCCTCTATTGATCATAATTCTTGAATTACCTGAATCCTGTTCAAAATTCTTACTTTTTACTCGTATTCTCTAATTTTTACAGTAGCTATATTGGTTTCTGGTCTTGGGTTAAGGGCTTTGATTCCGTTTAGAATTTATATACTTATTTTGGCAGGATAAGAAATGATCAAGTTTCATTCTTCTGCTGATAGATATTTTGCTTTTCTTTTTTTTTTTTTGAAAATTTTTTTTATACTCTAGATTTTATCCCCCGACACCTCCCCACCACCACCTCAGTCTACCCTCTAACTGTTCCACATCCCATACCTCCTCCCCACCCCCTGTCTCCATGAGGATGGCCCCACACTCCTACCTGACCTCTAAACTCCCTGGGGCCTCCAGTCTCTTGAGGGTTAGGTGCATCATCTCTGAATGAACGCAGTCCAGGCAGTCCTCTGCTGTGTATGTGTTGCTTATCTATCAACATTGTTGAGATGTTTTATTTTCATTGGTGTGTACTTTAGAAATCCTTGTCAAAAATCAGTTGGTTTAAGGGCATGTTTCCCTTGTCTGTCCACCACTTATGGAATAAGGGAGAGCTGGCCCTAAGAGCATGAGAGTGGGAGAACTAGCCCTGTCCCTTGCTTGCTGCAGCATCCCAGAGAGCAGGCCTTGTACCTCACTTGGTCAACACATTAGAGCTGGCCTTGATGGTGTGGGTGTGGATTAGCCAGCCTCAAGGGCATGAGAGCCAGAGAACTGGCTCTGCTGCTTGCTGGCAGTGCCATTGGGTGAGATAGCTGGAACAAGGCAGGAGAGCTTGCCCTGGTTGTGTGGGTGCCAGAAAGCTAGTGCACTGACCAGCTCAGATAACTCTAAGGCTTTGAATTGGCCTATCCCCACATCTACCCCACTGATGAACTATTAGAGTGCATGAAGGAACCAGTCAAAGGGATCCAAAACTACAGGATCTCCAAATGACAAAGGGCAACAAGATAGCCAAGAAGAGTCCTAGTGAGGTTCTAGTATTGATAATGTAACAGAAGTCAGAGGCCTGTACTAGACCAAGATTCTCTGCAATGAACATCTGCAAGCAAAGAAGTAAGGACAAAAGGGTATTCTGTGTTTCCACAGTGACTCAACTACAGCTTCCACAATGAGATTTTTTTTCCCCTGTGTGGGGAGAGGTTACAAGGGTGGAGGGCAGGTGTGAAGGGAGAGGGAAATAAATGGGATTGGGATGTATGATGTAAAATTCACCAAGAAAGAAACAGTAAAAAGTTAAAGTTAAAAGAGTCAGTTGTAGTTGTGTGGGAGGAATTTTATATATTGTGGTGACTGTTCTCTTCAGTTCTCACCTCCATCTTCTTCCCCTCCTCCTGTTGTCTTCTCCTTTCCCCCAATTTTCTTCTTTCCTGCTCTGTTACCACCATTACCAACCCCTTAACTGTTTCTACCTCTCTACCTCTTCTGTTTTCTCTGTTTTGAGAAAGTCAGCAGGAATTTGATGTGTAAACCAGGCTAGTCCATTATCTCTAGTGAATCTCCTTCAGTTTGCCTTGTTTACCAGACTGTGTTTCTGTGATCCTTCTGCTGTCTGGCTGGGGCCCCAAGTCTGCACCATGATTCCTGGCTCTTGTTTCTTATCTGTATTGAAAATTTTTAAAGTGCTTCTTCACTCATAGTTTTATATGATGGCTTAACTTTTATAGGTGTATTTCTTTCTTAATGTCAGGTGGTTTACTCAATCTTCATTTTCTTATTTTACATTGCTATTTTATACTTTAGAGAAAAATCTTTTTTTTAGTTGAAGAATTTGTTGTCTTCTGCCAAGTATTTCCCTCCATCATGTTTATGTGGTGTTCTTGATCAGTTCTTAAACCAAAAGTAGGTTCTCATTGTTCCTACAGAGTATAGGGTATTCAACAAAATAAACAATGACAATAGGAAGATGGAAGGTGAGAACTGAAGAAAAGGACATAGTCACCAATAATGAAAACTGTTACTGTAGTGTATTGATGTTTTCTCATGCAACTACAACTAACTGATTTTGACAGAGATTTGAAAAGTACACCTTGGAGAAAAGAGATCATCTCAAACCAATGCTGTTCACGACATCCAGATAGGTTACTAATTGTTCATCCAAATTGATTTATTTGGATCAGGAATAGATAACTAGAAGGGAAATAAATCACTTAGTACATTTCTGAAGGAAACACTATGCCACAGATACAGTCTTAGGACACAGTGGGTGGTCTGAGTTATTTATAGGCTTTTGTGAGAACTAGGATCCGACAGGTATTGGTGACACAGAGTTACAGTGAGAACTTGGCTTTATAGCCCTTTGTATTTGAAGAAGTGATGGCAGAAGATGAGCCAGACATTGATGACATTAAGTTTCTGTGATATGGTACACTACTACATGGATATTTTTGATTTGTGGTATTTTGAAAAATAGCCTTATGTAAATATTAAGCTGGTTTGCATTTCAGATTTAGATTGACAGATGTTTATGGATTTATTTATGAAAAATTTCTAAAATTATTTAAATACTTCATATACTCTTTCAAAATCTTATTTTAATACTAATTTCCCCAACTTTAAATATAATCTTTCTTCCTGATTTTCTCAAAGATTGATCAATAAATTCACTTTCTTTGTTTGTAGCTAAATTATTCAAGTTTGTGGGATACTGTATGAATCTTAAGACTGTAATAAGGTGGCAATGTCCCGGGAACCTACCCCACCTCTGCCTGGAGATATGTCTACTAGTCCTGTTGCAGAAAGCTGGTGTTACACACAGGTACATGCCATTTAAAATGCGTTTGCTGCTTGTCACATACATTTTCTAATGATGACAAGTATAACTGTAAGATTTGTAAAGCAATTCGGCTTCATCACTCTCGTTAGAATGAATATTTGATTTGTGACAAGATTAAGCCATGAGTATAAAAATGGTTTTCCCATCTTGTAGGTTAAAGTAGTGAAATTTTCCTACATGTGGACTATTAATAACTTCAGTTTTTGTCGAGAAGAAATGGGTGAAGTGTTAAAGAGTTCAACATTTTCTTCTGGCCCAAATGATAAAATGAAATGGTAAATACATTATATTTTTTACTCTTATTTTCCTGTTAACTTTGTGTTTATTGTTATTGTTGGTTCTATGGTTATTAGCATAATTTTACATTAAATTAGTAATTCCTAATACATTGGAGAAATGTTGGAGAAATGTAAAAAACTATGGGGTTATTTCAGAAGTGCTGTTGTGATATTAATTTGTAGGTAATTTCAGTACTGTCTGCCTTTTTGTTTATGCCAAATACTAAATTACTATAAATGACTTACTGTTTTATTTTAGGTGCCTGAGGATAAACCCAAAGGGATTAGATGATGAAAGTAAAGACTATTTGTCCTTATATTTGCTTCTAGTCAGCTGTCCAAAAAGTGAGGTTCGAGCTAAATTCAAATTCTCTCTTCTCAATGCTAAAAGGGAAGAAACAAAAGCAATGGGTAAGTGATTGGCAAACTGGATGAAAATTTCTCTTCATATTTTACCTGGAAAAGTCCGACATTATTGTCCTCTCTTAAGCCTTAGTCCAAAACATTTATCTTTTCCCATTATTTAATTTCACATTTCACACTCTAGCTTAGTTGTTTCCTATGTTTTAGCTCCATAGATATGTATAAGTAGTTACAATAATATTAAAAATGCTTCATGTCCTAAAGTGATGCTATACTTGCCACTTGGAAAAGTAGTTGCTACTAAAAGGAGGGTTCCTGGTATGTGTCGTCAGGAAAATGTCTCCTCTCCCTTGCCTTTTTGCTGAACATTACAAGGAAATGGAATGGCCTCATATTTTGTCACAATATATATATATATATATATATATATATATATATAATTTTTACAATGAATGAAAGAAAAGGAAATTTTCTCGTAGTCAGATGCTTTTAATTTCAGTGAAAATTCTTTACTTCGGAGCTGCATAAGAGAAGAATGTTAGAGAATATTTACAATGTGTTTAATAGGGTTATAACCTATGAACTGCCACACTAAATTGTAAATACTTTCTTAGAAATGAATCAAAGAACTGAGTAACTGTATTACACATACAGTTATTAATTTTTACATTTTCATATTATATATCATTTAAAATAGAGTATTTCAGTTAAGGTTCTATGCTGATTATAGAGATAATGACATATAATAAATAACTTTGTTGAGAAACTTGTGTATTTCATAACATACACTTGAGTAGTTCCTAAAATGTTTGAAACATCTTAGACATTTATTAAAATCTTTTACAAATTATACAAAAAACTTTTTGGGGGGCTTTTATATATTGACATTTATTTCATGAGGTTATATATAAAATCATGGGAATGGGAAGAAGCTTTTTAACATTCTCACCAACTTGAGGTTTTCTATAATTCAGCAAACTTAAATCAATAGGATGTATTTGCTAGGAGTGCTTAAGGGATTTCTTAAGGAATTAGAGCATTTGGTTTTAAGGGGAGAAACAAGGAATGAGATTTGTTTTGTTTTGTTTTGTTTTTTGTTTTGTTTATTTGTTTTGGTTTTGGTTTTTCGAGGCAGGGTTTCTTTGTGTAGCCCTAGCTGTCCTGGAACTCACTCTGTAGACCAGGCTGGCTTCAAACTCAGAAATTCGCCTGCCTCTGCCTCCCAAGTGCTGAGATTAAAGGCGTGCGCCACCACTGCCCGGCGAAATGAGATATTTTTTAACAAAGTTTTGACGTTACATGATGACTACTATGCCAATATCAGTATGATTTGAATTTATTATTTACAGGCAACAGTGTGTGTGTGTGTGTGTGTGTGTGTGTGTGTGTGTAAATGAGAATGTGTGCATGTGTATCTATGTGTGTCCTTTCCCTCTAGGGGATTTGATGGCTTTTCTTAAGAGATTCAGAAGTCTTAATTTAAGTTCAGTGACTGTGGCCAAATTTTGAGGAACAATGAAATGGTTTAATTCTCCTTGACACATTTCTTCAGATGCCTTTTTTATACTTGTAGCTCATATATCATAGTGAATATTCTATACATCTATATTTCTTTACCATTAAGAGAAAAATTATCTTTGATTCTTGTTTGATTTAAACCTCTGTTTTCCACCAGAAAGCCAAAGAGCATATCGATTTGTACAGGGGAAGGACTGGGGATTTAAAAAATTCATTAGAAGGGATTTTTTGCTTGATGAAGCTAATGGTCTCCTTCCAGATGACAAACTTACATTATTCTGTGAGGTAGGTATGTTTTTATTAATATATAACTCCATGGTTTATTTATTGATGTGGAAAAAAGTGTGAACTAGATTAATACAGAGTATAATTTTAAAATGAAAGTGATTGGTTTATTTTACAAGGTTTCTTTTGTAAATTCATTTTTAGAAAAATCTGACTAAAATAATCTTATAAATCAACATGGTGTTTTATATTTTTGCCATCTCTCTAGTTATTTGCATAGCTATACTACCACATACTAAATATATATTATTGTGTTTGTTTAATATCTTCTTTGTTTTGAATAATGCTGACATAGCTAGCTTTATAGATTAATCTGATATAACTTTATTATACACAGTTTATAGTTTGAATGAAAACTCATGTGGAAAACATTGGGAACCCTTCTGGTCCTTCAAGCTATTGGATTAATGCAGTCAAATCTGTGTTAATATTCTAAAAAACAATTCTGAGATTTTAATTATGTGCACATATATGTTGGCATAAGGATATATGCTTAATTTATATTCATAATAAATCATATTTTGAAAATTGTATTTCCTCTGCCAGGAATTTACTCTTATAACTTGTGCTGAGTTTAGGTTTAGGTTTGCTTATATTATTTTTAATCTTTGGGTAGTTTTATTTATATAAAATCATGAAATTCAACTTTAGTAAACTCAAGGGTTATATTGTTTCTAGTACAATTTTATTGATAATACTTAAAAGTAGCAGATGAATTTCTTAAACTATCAATTTATACTTCAGCAAGTTAATGTGAACAGATGAATACAGAGTATAATTTTAAAATGAAAGTGATTGGTTTATTTTACAAGGTTTCTTTTGTAAATTCATTTTTAGAAAAATCTGACTAAAATAATCTTATAAATCAACATGGTGTTTTATATTTTTGCCATCTCTCTAGTTATTTGCATACTTCCTTAGCTACTGAAGTAGCTTTAGTCTCTGTAGTCAATGTATAAAAAACTTAAAAATTACAAACTCTGTATCATTGTATTATATCATTCTTAAGTATGTATAGTAATTAAAATATGACCAGAAAAATACACACATAAATGAACTGCATAATTCATTTGTTATAAATAAAATTATTGGGTTGTTTTCTTATCATTTCAAGGGGTTAAAACTTGAAGCATTTGTTTGTAGTAATCAGGCATTTAAGTAGTATTTTAAATAGAAGTTATACTGTTTAAATTTTGGCCTTTAATTTAGATTCTTTCAGAATTTTAGAATTGATCTTAATTTGAAAATGTTAGTTTTTTTTTTAAATGTCATCTTAGAATGTAATGGTCCTTAAACATTATTTGAGCTGAAAGCACAATCAAACAAAGTGGCCTGTACTTTTGACTAGTTACTTAACCTTTTTTTTAGAAAATAATCTGCATTGTAGAACTGAAATAATGTTTGTTAATAGGTGTTTTTCTGGGTGTATGTACTGGAACCTAGACAATTAATAAATTCAGAATTAAGGCTGAAATTAATTTTAAGATTATTCAAGTATGTGTATTATGTTATCAATATGCTAAATAACACATTCTAGTGACCCATAAAACTTATAACGTGTTTTTAAGGTAATCCCATTTTTAGATCTTGAAATGTGCTTTTCACTAGCCCAGAATTATCTCTTGGGCACTATCTTTTTAGTATCGATGGGCAAAATCATTTTTAAGTGACATTCTTTGTGCCCTCCATCATTCCTTCCACTCCTCTCATGGATGCCCTTCATTCTACAGCATCTCCAACACTGCTTGCAGAAGAGGTGGAAGCATTGCACTGCCCTCCCTAAAGAACTGGCACCTCCCCCTCCACTGCAAGTGGTGCTGTAGACAGGTAAGGCAGCTGGGTGCTACTCTTTTTGTGCAAGACATAGCTTAGTCTTGCAGTCTTTGTAGTGGCAAGCATTAGATGAAAAAAAATCTATAACAGTATAAACAGCTCTGTTTCCTTTCTCCAAAATGATGCACAAACAGGAATTAAGAATAAGTTGGAGAAATAGAATACTTGTTAGAGTCACTCATATTTTGAAACCTTAAAAAAAATTTAAATATTATTGATAGTCTACAGATCTATGACATTCCTTGAGAAACATATAGTTAAAATAAATGAGAAGCTTTTAATAAAGCTGAACTCATTCTTTCCTAAGGACACATAAAAAAAATTCCTATTTGATAAAGTCTCTTTGATAAGGTCTGTTTAATACATTTTGGTAATGTGTAGAAGATGGGTTTTATTTTCTGAACTCATAACTGTGAGAAATGAAAAGTTGATTACCCTGTTGCTATGACCAGAACTTATAAAATGGGATCTTGAAACCCCCAAGCTCTTACTATCTCCCTTTTCTAGGAAATATGCAAAACTGGACTTTAAAAGGCATCTGCCATTTTGGAATCAGTCTAGAGGTTAAACAAGTAGTTGATTCTAGTGACAACATTGTAATACTGTGTGGATTTAGAAACAGCTCCCTTTCAGGATAGTTTTACAGAATTCAAGTTTTTAAAAGCTAGAACAAGTACTGTTCATTCAAAGCAGAAAAGATGAACTAGATTTGTGAGCTAGATTCATATTCAGTTATACCTACTCCTCAAATGTTGATCTTCATTATGAGCTGTGTTCTTAGGGTGAACCATTGGCAAGTTTAAAAAGAGAATTGTCCTGTGTTAAGTCAGTAGAGAATCTCAGCCTTCTTCCTGAATTTTCTTTCTAGGTTCCATAAAGTTGCTCATTACCTGTTCTCGATGTTTTTATCATTTCAAATTATAAATAATCAAAACTGTGAGAACCATCACTTCTCAACTTTATTTAGGTCATTAATTTCTATTAGAATTGAAATATGTGGTTGCTTTGATAGCACTAGATAGATATGCTAGGATTATAAGTCCTTTACATTATGATTGCTTATAGAGAATGTAGCTGTGCATCAATACCACAATGATAATGTCTCTGTTTTCTAATTCTTTTATATACTTACTTATATACTTACTTTATATATATGATTGTGTGTCTTCTGCCAACTTTTTATATTAAATGTGTTAGCGTGGGGCCCACAGAGATAATTCAGTGTATAAAAGCACTTGCCATGCACATCCTTGATGACCAGAAAACACATAGAAAGGCAATTGTAGTGGCATACACCTATACTCCTAGTAAATGAGAGGCTGAGACAAATCAGACTGAGATTTATGATCTAGTTAGAAATAACATGATAACAAGCCAGATTCAACCTCAGAAACAAAGGAAGGAGAGAACTGACTCCTCAAACTTCTCATTGATTGTATGACACTTGTGTACTTGCAGTTCACACATATATACATGCATGCATGCAAACAAACAAATCTGTTATATTGAATTAGATAGAGACAACATGTAGAATTTAAGAAATCTTTTCCTATATAAATTGTGACCATATTTTTATAACGACTGTATAATTTATGCAGATAATTAAACAATCCAGTTCTTTCTACTTAAAAATTTCAAGAGACATTATTAATATAAGCAGCTAAAATACAGTATATGTTAAAAATGTTTGCTAAATAGAGTATGTATTTACATCAGCATATTCCATTTGTGTATCATTGTTTTTTGATAAATAGTAAAATAGGGTAATGAAGATCAGTGGAGCATTTTTTTCTCTTTGAAGTTAACCAAGATTTTAGATACTTTAAATTGTGGAAGTCTTAAGATAGAACCTTTGTGTATGGCTTTATGTACATAATATCTTGGTCCCCATATTTAGAAAATAAGATTATTGTAATAAATACTTTTGTTCATAATTGTTTAAGGTAGTAGTATAAGGTAATTTTATATATTAAAAATAACATGTAGTATAAAGACCATAGGAATCTGGAGGTATATGGAGCCTTTTCTGGTACAGACTATTCATGTGATTTACATTGCTTTATTTACCTTAGGATACCAGTTTGAACTGTCTATAAGATAGAGTGAGTGAATGGATAAAATTACCTCTATGCCATGTATACGTCCAATCTAAATCTTGTCTAGCTTTTTCTCATAAGTGTGTAGTATCAGATGTGAAATACACATTTCTCTATACTAGTGTATCAGGTCTCTAAACCTTTTAAACAGGACCACGTATTTGCATGTTAATTATTTGCTCCAGTTTATCTGTTACACATTTTTATTTTCGGCATGGTTTATTGTAATCCATGTTTCCTGCATGGTATTTTGTTTTGTTTGAGACAGGGCCCCTTACTGAACCTGGATCTTCCTCCTTTAGGGATCCTCCTCTCTTGGCCTTCCCAGTGTTATAATTTCACTTGCTGCTGTAAAATATTTTTTTCACTTGGGTACTGGAGATCAAACCAGATCCTTAAGTTTGCACAGCAGACAGTTTGCTGACTGAGCCACCTCTCAAGCCCAGTGTGTTTCCTTAAATTACATTCTCAAAAAATCAATTCATTTGTCTACTGCTTTGTAAAAAATGTTCCCATTCCCAATATTTAGTACTCAAAAGCATAACTAATATAGCACACACAGTTTAAATTTTAAAAATTGTTCATTTGCTCTGAACTATTTGGTTTGTTAGTTGAAGTGTTTCTTTTATGTTGTTGTTCATTGTAATGTGAAATTTCCAAAGTAATATAATGGAGTGCTTTCTTTTAAAGATGGTATGAAGATTTGAGTTAGTAAACAGTGATTTTTAATGGGAGATTTACATAAAAGCAGTATCACAGTTATCCCAATTCTTACTTAGTGTTTCACAGATAAATAAAATATATGCAAATTGAACTAAAGTATATTTGTATTGAACTCACATTTGACTTTCTAGAAAATTTCATGAACTTTAAAAATTACAGTAGGAATTCTTTTTCTTCAGTGTGTCTTATACTTAATTTAATTTAATTTAAAATTTTAAATCAATTTTAGCAGATATTTGAATCAATTCTACTGTTTTTGAAATGTATAGGAATTTTCTTTTTATATTTACTTTATTATGTGTGTGGGTGTTTTGCATCTATGTCTATATACCACTGACTGACTGGTGCCCATGAAGGTTAGAAAAGAA
This sequence comes from Montemys delectorum, assembly GCA_019843815.1. Lineage (NCBI taxonomy): Eukaryota > Metazoa > Chordata > Mammalia > Rodentia > Muridae > Montemys > Montemys delectorum. The sequence goes on along the minus strand of JADRCD010173706.1, from coordinate 2,523 downwards.
TGTTGGATCCCATGCGGTTCTGGAACCCATGTCCTTTAGAATGGCAGGCTGGACTCTTACCTGAGTCCTGAACCATTTCTCTACTTCCAAGTTTCTAGTTTTTATATGATAATAGTTGTATGTCTTTGAAAATTATAAAAGTTGTACATATGATAAAATTGAAATGTTAATAGGTATGCAGTGTAAATGAAAAAAAAAAAAAAAGAAAATTCTTTCATAAAAATGTCAACTCCGTAAATCTGATGATGCTGTGAAATTTCTAGTAAGAAATAATTTTGTGATTTAATAAATGAACTTTCTAATCGATTGATAAGCCATTTATTTACATATAGTGTTACCACTGAATAAGATTTAGGTTATATCTTAGTTCCCCTAGGGTATTTCTCTTATTCATATCATTAAATATGTTTTGAGGGTATTAGATTTGGGTTTACTAGGTATTAGGTACATTGAATTAATCAGGATGTCTTAAATTTAATAAATAAAATGTATATATAGTAACAAATGATTGACAATGCTGTATGAAAATGTTTCCTTGTTGTCTTTATTAGGTGAGTGTGGTCCAGGATTCAGTAAATGTGTCAGGACATACTAATACAAACACTTTGAAGGTGCCACAGTGTCGACTAGCAGAAGACTTAGGTAATCTCTGGGAAAACACAAGATTTACAGATTGCTGCTTTTTTGTGAGAGGAAAAGAATTCAAAGCTCATAAGTCTGTGCTTGCAGGTACCTTTTCCTTTGGATAATATAACATTTTAAAAGTAAGTCTGTGCATTGAGTAATGATGCTTATTCTTGTTATAGCTCGATCTCCAGTTTTTAATGCAATGTTTGAACATGAAATGGAAGAATGCACAAAGGTAAATATTCTTAAAAGGCTTCATATTATTTAATTTGTATATATGTGTGTATATAGAATAGACAAATTAAAAATATGTGTGCATGTTCTTGTTTCCAAATTATAATAGAAGAACTTTAGAAACTGGGGAAGATGTGTTCTCTAATAAAGCAGCAAATGCTCTCAATGCGGATGCTTACTGAACATTGTAAGGAACAACTTTTTTCATGGTCTTATTGCTAGAGCACGTCCTAGTATACAGAAAGCCTTGTGATTCGTCCCTAGTGAGAGAGAGGAAGGGGAAGGAATCACACTAGGGATATTATTGAGTAACTTCTGGATTCTAGGGCATAAATTGCCCCCCACCCCGCATATGGACTTATGTTCAAAATTTTTTGAATTATGTTTTTTAATAAATCGACTTAAAATAACAAATAGTAAGCTTTATGGAGTTTTTTTTTCCCCATTGCTTTTGATTATCCTTTCCTCTTACATCTTCTCCTGTATTCCCTGACTCATTCCCAATGTAAAAAACCTTTTCAAATATCCTTAGTATTTTTTCTCTCTACTTTCGTAGAATGTTTTCTACTACTCTCCCCTCCATTTATTTATTTATTGTTCCACTTCCACTAATGGACCCATTTTAAAGTTTGCATAGTCTAAGAGTTCAAAGGTAGAATCCTGAGAGAGACTGTCTTAGTCAGGGTTTCTATTCCTGCACAAACATCATGACCATGAAGCAAGTTGGGGAGGAAAGGGTTTATTCAGCTTACTTCCACATGGCTGTTGATCACAAAGGAAGTCAGGACTGGAACTCAAGCAGGTCAGGAAGCAGGAGCTGATGCAGAGGCCATGGAGGGATGGTCCTTACTGGCTTGCTTCCCCTGGCTTGCTCAGCCTGCTCTTTTATAGAACCCAAGACTTCCAGCCCAGGGATGGCACCACCCACAAGGAGTCCTACTCCCTTGATCACTAATTGAGAAAATGCCCCATAGCTGGGTCTCATGGAGGCACTTCCCCAACTGAAGCTCCCTTCTCTGTGATAACTCCAGCCTGTGTCAAGTTGACACACAAACCAGCCAATACAGAGACCATGGGGAGTTTTTCTGTTCAAGTCCTTATTACTTCATTTAATATGTGGTATTTTCTAGATCAATCTGTTTATCTGAAAATTTCATGATTGAGTAATTAACTAATTAATTAATTTTTGCACCTGGATAAAATTCCAAAGTGTATTATCTACTTGTCAGTTGATGGTCATCCAAGTTGCTTCCATTGCCTGGCTGTTGTGAATAGAGTAACAGTGAGCTTGGATATATAAGTTTCTCCATAGCCAGGTATTCATTCCTTTGGATATATTCCTAGGAATGATATAGTCTGGTCATATGGCAGATCATTTAGAAACATCCACACAAGGTTCTACCAGTCTGTATTCTCACCAAAAGTGAATAAAGGGTTCCTTTATTCACATCCTCATCATAGTTTTTGATTTTTTGATAAAAGCTATTTTAACTGGGATAAGATGGATCTCACAGGAGTTTTAATTAGTATCTTCTCAGTGGCTAAGGATATTGATTTGTATTTCTTTTAAGAATTCTGCTTTAAAGCAAGGTCCATTTAATTGGGTTGTTTTTTGAATTTTAGTTCTTTGCATATTATAAATATTAATCCTCTATCAGATGC
>JADRCD010173684.1:0-50082 GCA_019843815.1 Montemys delectorum | reverse complement strand
CTTGGAGGGATGTTCCTTACTGGCTTGCTTCCCCTGGCTTGCTCAGCCTGCTCTCTTATAGAACCCAAGACTTCCAGCCCAGGGATGGCACTGCCCACAAGGGGCCCTACCCCCTTGATCACTAATTGAGAAAATGCTCCACAGCTGGGTCTCATGGAGGCACTTCCCCAACTGAAGCTCCTTTCTCTGTGATAACTGCAGCCTGTGCCAAGTTGACACACAAAACCAGCCATATTCACCTGTAATATGTAAAATGATTAATCGTGTGAAGGTATTGGGGGACATACTGTTTTTTACTTGTATGCATTGTGATCACTCACAGGAAGAAAAATGGAAGGTAACCATGCTAACATTTATACTGCTTGAAAGATTTTGCTGAGGGATATAAGCTGTGGGAGAAAAATTAAGGTGTTGGAGCCTTGCTTCATCCAGTGTGTGTGTGTGTGTATGTGTGTGTGTGTGTGTGTGTGTGTGTGTTCACACTCTCTGCAGGCCCCAGAGAATTAGGTTTTGCTCTATCAGAGAAAAATCTGCTGATTAATCATGGACCCCACACAGCCCCTCAGTACCCACACTGTTGGGGCTAGCCTCTGACACCTGGCCATCACACAGTCATAGCCTCAGTTTCCTGGCCATGTCTCAGCTGTGCCTGTAAACAAATGTCTTGATATCTCCTAACCTTCCTGCCTAATCTAGAGCAGGATGACTCTTCTGAAGGGCAGTGAAGTGATGGGGTCACAGGTCACAGTAGCAGACAGACATTAAAGGAAAAGCATTTTCTTCTGATCAAGAGAATGGAATCTCCAGCCTGGGTGGAGACCTAGCATTCCAACAGGGCAGCCATTCTCAAAGGCCCACTCTCAGGAAAGCAGATCCACCTTACACCATGCTAAAGAGCTAGGAGGAATAATGATCCCTTCCATGAGATAACATCTTTTTCTTTCCTGGAATTCCTGCCTCCTGGTGCAGTCTGTTATAGGGCCATAGCCAAGCAGCTTCATGAGTCTGCCAGCTTTCCTTTAAAGATGAAAAAAGATTTGTGTGTTTATTTTCCTTTTTATGTATGGGTGTTTTGCTTGCATGTATGTCTGTGCATGCCCGGAGCCAGTGGAGGCCAGAAGAAGGTGCTTCATTCCCTGAGACTGAAGTTGTAAATGTCCATGCTAGCGTTAGGAATTATGCCTGGGGAACAACAGCCAGGGCTTGCTCTTAACCATTGAGCCATCTGTGGTAGTTTGAGTAGATATGGCCCCCATAAACTCATTTGTTTGAATGCTTGGTCATAAGAAGTGGCACTATTAGGAGGTGTGGCCTTGTTGGAGTAGGTGTGGCCTTGTTGGAGGAAGTATATCACTGTGGGGGTGGGCTTTGAAGTCTCCTATACTGAAGCTCGGCCCAATGTAGAAGATAGTTTCCTCCCAACTGCCTTCAGATCAAGATATAGAACTCTTGGCTCCTCCAGTATCATGTCTGCCTGCATGCTGCCATGCTCCCACCTTGATGACAGTGGACTGAACCTCTGAAACTGTAAGCCAGCCCCAATTAAATGTTTGCCTTTATAAGAGTTGCCTTGGCCATGATATCTCTTTACAACAGTAACACCCAATCTAAGACACCATCTCTCCAACCTTTAAATCATTTTATTAACTAGACTAAGGACAGAATAAGGTGACACATGTAGCACGCTTGGCCCACTGTGGATAAGCAGCAGCTGTGAGTTAGCTCAGAGAGGAAGAGTGCAGACTGAAGGCTTAACCCCTCTGCCACCCTGGAAGCCTACCAGCGCACTCCTAGCTGCTGAGAGACAGCTGACCCTCTGCCCTCCTCAGAACACCTCTACTCCCTCCTCCTTGGGGAGATGAACATACTTGGCATAGTCGTGAATTCCTAGTAAAACACCATTAGGGTCAGCCAGTTACTTAGTGGGGGCGGCAGGGTACTGGACAACCCCAGACTGGAGGGGCCAGCTACCCAGCTCGTGTCCCTTTTTGTCATTTGTGATTGTAGCCTTGTCTCGGTCCGTTTTCTGTTGATATATCAAAATACCTAATGCTGGGCAATATGTGAAGACAACAGGATCATGGGGCCCCCGTTCCAATGATTGGGAGATTTAAACATGACATCTGGCAAGAGTGCTCGCTCCAGGTGTGTCACATGTTATATGGTCTCATGGGTGTGCACTAAGGAGTGTCTGTGTGTGAAGGAAGAAGCAAGACTCTGGCAACAACCAGATATTGAACTAATCCACTCGTGAGACCAGCGTTAGTCCTACTGTTCAGGTGACCAATCACCTCCCACTAGGCCCCGCCTCTTACAGATGTCATCTCTTTGTCTAAACCCTCCCTCTGGGGACCTGTGGATTAACAAACCTTCTCCAAGCAATGCCTAGAACTTCTCAACTACTAGAACTTCTCATTTTGCAAGAGAAACCAGAACTCTGTAACTTTATATCCAGTCTCTCGATCTCTAAAGGAAACTCAGGTTGTAAGAGACTATATGGGCTGTGTGGAAGACTTACAGGCTGGCTGCAGCTCAGGGCACTGTGTGAGGCTTTCTTGGCATTTAAATTCTTTGAAAGCTTTCCACATCTGTGAGAAGTTGAATGCACACACGACCTGTGGGCAAAGGTGACAGTAGGCCTATGAGTCAGAGGCCACCATGGCCTGTCCTAGTTAGCGTGCCCTTCTTTCTTTACCTCCACAAGAGACAAGCTTCCAGAAAGCTTGGGATCTCTCTGGCTGCCTCTACCATTTTTTGCTGCACTAAACAATTCTAGACTCTATGTATGTGTGTGTGTGTGTGTGTGTGTGTGTGTGTGTGTGCGTGCCTGTAGGGTTGCAGTGTTCCACAGCCTTCTTAACCATCTTGCTACTTGACAGGAAGTCTGAGAGATGGGTTCTGTAGTCGTTGCTACTTCTGTGTAAATTGGGAACCACCACAAGGCTAGCTTGCAATGGGGTCTCAAGATTTATTCAGAGAGGGTGAATATGCTCCCCAAATCCCTTGTGCCTCATAATCATGTTAATAGGTGGAAAAGGCAGTCAGTTGGTAGCAGCACTGCAGACTGCCCACAGTTCCCTTTTCTTTCTGAGAGAGCACCTGCCATGTCTTCCGATAGCCAGGCCCTGCCCCAGCCCCAGGGGTGAGTTTGTGGTTGATCTGTTTCTCATCAGGAATCCCTGCATTTTGGTCTGGGTAATGGCAAGCATGCAGCTCTGGTCAATGTGAGCTGAGGGGAGATGTCATGGCGGAGAGACATCCTGATGATGCTCCTCTGTTTTGTAGAAGGAAGAGTTGGATTGGTCATTCGGCTGCTGTGAAGGAGGCAGCTCCACCTGAAAATGGATATGCTTGGTTTCAGACCCCAGGACAAGTGACTGAAGTGTACATCTTACATACCAAAACAGACCTGACCTTCAGGTTCTCCCAGCATCCCTCAGTCCCTTCCTGGCATTCCCTGCCCCCAGCTGTGAACTTTGCAATTCAGAGGCTGATTGTCTTTCCCCTAGAGCCATTTCCCTATATAATCCAGACATTGCTCTCTCTCTCTCTCTCTCTCTCTCTCTCTCTCTCTCTCTCTCTCTCTCTCTCTTTCTCTCTCCCCCTCCATAGTGATTTCCTTGGGTCCTTAGGACCAGTGAACTGGCTCGAAGCAGCTTCCCAATAAACCTGCATTTAATATATTGTAATCTGGCTTGAATTGGCTCATTTCATTGGCAGAGAAATAATCTGTGAGGAGAAACACAGGGCAGGAGGAACCCGAATGCTTGAATGGTGCTTATTTCATTATGCACTCTAGTCTTCTGCAAGCATCCTCAGTGCCCCCACCCACCTCAGAGCCTTCTCCATGCTGCTCCCTCCCTCCATGTGGAGTATCTCTCCTTTCTTCATCTAGTTAGTACCTACTGTCCTTCTGACCTCAGCTCAAACTGTCAAATGCAGATAAACAGACTTAGGGAGGGAATTTGATTAGAAAGAAAGACTCTGAAACAATGATTATAATTAAATAATATGGCATTATATGCTTGTAATTTGCTAAGAGTAAATCTTACAAGTCCTTCCCACTAATAAAAAGAATATATATCTGAGGTGATATATGGGTTAATTAGTTGGATTACAACAATCACGTCCTACCATATTCAGACTTTAGAATATTACATTATCTGCCTTCAACCTATAAAATTTTTATTTACCAATTATAACTCAGTAAAGCCACAAAAAGAGAGGAGGGAGGGACAATAGGCAGGCTGTACTGGCCTTAAACGGGAAAGTGTTCTCCCTTGTACTTGCTCAGGGTTAGACAGTGAATCCAGGGAAGCCAGAAGCCAGAGCCAGGCTTATTCGAACAAAGGAAAGACTAAAAGGGGGCACTGGGCACACTGGTTGGCAGCTGCCCTCAGAGAAAACCTCCTTTCTCTGTGCTTCTTGACCTCTGGAGCCAGACTGCCTGGTATCACACCTCAGTTCTGCCACCTGCCAGCTCCCAGGGCTTATACAGCTGCTGGGACCTCTGGTGTTTTGGTTTTTTTGGAACAGGGTCTCAAGGACCTGAGGCTGGCTTCCAATTTCCTATGTAGCTGAGCATAACCTTGGCTTTCCTGACTCCACCTCCTGATCACTGAGATTCAAGTATAAGTCACCATATCCAGTGCGGCTTGTCACTTAGTGCTAGGTAAATGGCTGGTGTATGGAAGGTTCTTAACAACCGCACAAGCTGTCAACACACACTGGCCTTCCTGAGTTTGCCAAGAGCCTTGGGAAATCCTTGCTCCCACATTGAGCCAATTGGCCATGACATGAACATGTAGCAGTAGATCAGCCTTCAAATATTATGCTAAATAAAGGTGGGGGCTGGGTATGTGGCTCAGTTGGTAAAATGCTTGCCCAACGTGTATGAAACCCTGGGTTTGATCCCCAGCGTTGCATAAAATACTTCTGTGGTAAACATCTGTAACTGTCACCCTCAGAAAGCAGAGGCAGGGGGACCAGAAGTTCAAGGTCATCCTGAGCTACATAGCAAGCTTAATGCCAGTTCAGGCTGCACAAGACCCTGTCTCAAAAGAAAGAACAACAACAACAACAACAACAACAACAAAAAACCATAGACAGCTATAAAAGAGCACGGACATGGTGTATGATTGTGTTTATGGAAATGCCTAGAATTGGCAAACCTCTAGAGACAGGAAATAGACTGGTGGCTGCCTCAGACTGTCACTCACTCCCTCTGAGGTAGGAGGAGACAGGAGGTGCTCTAAAATTAGATGCTGGAGGTGGCTGCCCAGCCCTGGCTATAATAAAAGCGTTGACTTGTACATTTAAATGAGAGCGGTTTTTTTTTTTTTGACATAGATGCTATGTCTCAACAGATCTGCATAGAAAGAAGGGTGCTCATAATTACAGTGGTGCTACACACAACATCCCAAACTGGACACAGCACTGTGCCTGTCAGCACATGACTGGAGAAACAGAACACGCTGCATGCGTATAGCAGACCTCGGTCATGCAGTACTTTATGACAGTAGTCTATTCTAGAAAAGAACAGGGCTGCATTAGGTGATCTCATCACCTACAGAAAGCTGACATTACTCTCTCATCAAGGCCTCCTGATATACCAGGTGTGTGAGGCCCAGACTCCTTCTGTATGGAGGGTGAGTATACCTCCAAACCATTGCACAAAGCACAGTACGGAAGGCACAAAGACCATCGTGGTCCTTCATCATCCCATGTCTTGCCCTATACTTTTGTGACTGCGGCATGGTTGTTTGCTTACACCAGAAGTGCCACAGATGCCTGTGCTTCAATGTGATGCAGGTCATAGCATCACTGGCTGGCAGGAGCTATTCAACTCCATTAATGGGTCCTGTTCTTTTCTAGAACTCCATTATTATCCTTCTGGGATGATCACTGTACTCTGTGAGGTCTGCCAGTGCCCCATCCCTCTTTCTGTGACATGTGGCTACATCTATCTATCTATAGAAGAAAACACATGGCTCAGTGTTGGGGTAACCCACCCCAACACATGTTGTAAGGAATGTCCCTGTATTCTCAAATGTTAATTGCTGGACCAGTGGCACCAAGATGGCAGGATGTGTAAATGTTTGTCAAAGCCTCACTTGCCCAAAAACAAAGGCAAGCTGTGAAGGAATCGGTGGTTAAGAACACTGACTGCTCTTCTATAAGATACAGTTCAAATCCCAGGACTTGGCCAGCATCCCAGTTTTCTTATGGTCCCAAAGATGTCATCACCCCCAGACAACAGGAAACATTCTAAAGAACACAACACCCTCATTCTCAAGGGGTAATGTGGGTGGCTGTTCGCTGGGTTATGGATAGTTGTTGTCATTTAAGGGGGTTGGTTGCGGTTTATTAGTGATCGAGGTCAGGGAAGAAACAAAGGAAAGGAGGTTGGAGAGGTTGGATTCAGGGATCTCTTTCTCTCCTCTATCCTTCTTTCTCTCCTAACTAATGTCAGTGGATGAAACAGGTCAGGGAAAGGAGGTGAAAGAGAAAAGAAGAGTGGATTGTTGTATCTCCTTAAGACTAAGAAAGCAAGGAGCTTCAACTATTTCAGTCTGGTATGGATTTCTGTATGATGATAGGAATGTAAAGTTATATTTGCAACAGCATACTGTATACATGATCCAACTCTTGTTTGAGGTATATGTGCATGTAACTTACGTGCAACTCATTTGAAAATACAATGTAAAGTTCTAGTCTTATGAAAGCTACATCATAGACTGCTAAGGGTAATTGAGAAATACAAGTTAGAACTAGAGAGATAGCTCAGCGGTTAAGAGTACCGACTGTTTTTCCAGAGGTCCTGAGTTCAATTCCCAGCAACCACATAGTGGCTCACAACCATCTGAAATGGGATTCAATGATCTCTTCTGGTGTGTCTGAAGACAGTGGCAGTGTACTCATATATATAAAATAATAAATTTTAAGAAAGAAAGAAAGAAGGGAAGAAAGAAAGACAAGTTAGTAGTCATTCACTTATAGATAATAAAATCCTTTAATGCATTTGGAATTATACTTGTAGTCATGCTAGGTACAAATGGAATTGCTTCCAGGGCCTTATTGTAGGCCTCATTAGCCTCCTGTCTATGCTTTCAAAATTAAGCAAAAACCAAGTAACTATAAACAGACAAATTTGTCTACTTAGGTATACTTTAGACAGATAGGTGGTCCTCAAACACTTTCGAGATCTGCAGAATATGGCATTTAAGATGTTTCAGTTTAAAAAAAAAAAAAAAGGCTTATCATGACAGAGAGATACATCAGTTCCTGGCAGCACCCCTAATCTCCTCAAAGATGATGGGCACAGAAGAGCCTCCACCTGGAGCTTGCTTCAAATGTGGCAAAGCTGAACAACGGGCTGTAAAGTGCCCTTTACTTCCACTGTTGACAGCACACTGTCCAAACTGTGGACAAGCAGGACACGGGGAAGTCCACAAAATGGAGTACTCCCCGCTTAAGCTCCTGCTCCACAGGAAAGTCCATCAAGTCTTCTGGGCCTGGCAGCCAAAGATGAATGCCCCACAGAGGAACACAAAGGAACCTTGGGAGACTAGCCAGGTAGCCAGTAAGTCTCTGTCACTTTTATTAGATTTGGAAGCTGCTTGACCAGCACATTCTATTTACACAGGTGAAATTTATCTTTCAGGCTTTTGATGGGTTTGAAGATTAGACTAGTGATAGACTTCAAAGGATCAGAGCTTTAACATTGATCAATAGAGTTCTGATAATATTATCATAGTCACAAGCTCAAGATCTTAAATTTTCTTTGATTGTCTTCTAAATATAAACTTAAAAGGACTTTTCATTGCGCTCACTTGATGCAAACCCTCTACAGAACTTTGGACTCACCATGATAAGGCAAATGGACTGGACATTGTCTTACACTGATAGTTCTCATATTTGTTCTTATTATATGTAGTTCACTGATGTTAGAGATAAAGTCATTTCTGGGACTAAAAGGGGAAATGTTGGGGTAACCCACCCCACACATGTCGTAAGGCACATCCCTGTGTTCTCAAATGTTAATTGCTGGGCTGGCAGGATGTGTAAATGTTTGTCCGGGCCTCACCTGCTCAAAAAGAAAGGCAAGCTGCCGTGGGGTGGAATCTCTCCCACTATGTTAGTAGCTCTCTTGTATGAGAAAGCAGTGTGGTATTTGAGCAATAAAGTGCTGGTAGCTGAAGTTGGAAGGAGGAAAAGAGGGGCAGAGCTGGACAGAGGCAGGATGGGACAGAGCAGGAAAGAAGATCAGTGAGAGCCAAGCAGGGGGTTGCAGTGGCGTAGAAGGTAGAGGCTCGCTGAGAGACTACCCCAGGAAAAAAGCCAACAGCCTTATACAATATAGATGTCTCCATGTCTTTATTATTAAAACCCAAGCCAGACCCCAAAGCCCTGCAATAGCTGAGACTTGAAAACATACAAAGTGGAAAAATTCAGACACAAAAGGACAGATGTTGAGTGCCTCCACCTCTGTGAGGAGGACTGGCTCTCAGGAGCTGGCAACAGAGCAGAGGTAACTAAGGTGTTGGGCAGGAAGGAATGGCGGTACACTATTTGATGGGTACAGGGCCTCTATGGGGGACGATGTAACGTGGTTATTGTGTTGATTTGTGTTGTGCATATTTTACAATAGCAGAATAACTCATACACACAAAAAAATGGGAAGGGCCTGGGACATAGCTCCCAGGTAGAATGCTTACCTGTCATGCCCAAAGCGCTGGGTTTTACTCCCACTATTACATAAAACCTTGGGTGCCATGGTGCACACCTGTAATTCCAGCATTTGGGAAGTAGAGGCAGGAGGATCAGAAGCTGGAGAAATTGCTTAGGTCTTGCAGAGGACCCAGGCTCAGTTCTCAACACCCACTTGGCAGCCCACATCTGCCTGTAACTCCAGTTCCAGGGGATCTGATATCTTCTTCAGGCTTCTGTGGGCTGCTGCATGCATGTGGTATATACAGACTTACACGGGTGCACACATACACATAAAAATAATAAGTGTTTTCTTAAAAAAAAAACAGATTAGTCTGGGCTATATGTGACTGTCTCAAAACCTCACAAATCAACAATTAGAGAGAAAAAAAGAAAACGCGTTACAGTGGCAATCACACAAGGTGACCAGCATGCAGAAAGCAAGGTCAGAAGGTACAGAGCCTCAGTGAAGGAGACTAGCAGAAGAGAGTGAAAGCACCATCAGTGGCCCTAGGACGGAACCTGCTGTCTCCACAACGCCCCATGCTCTGTGCTTGCCTGTGTGGACAGGACTCACTGAAGCCTCTGGATGGGGAGTGCTCCAGCATTACCTGTATGCCTCTTTCCATATGTAAGAATTCTTTCAATATTCTGGATTTGAGCTCTTTCTTTCATTTTGAGTTCTTGTTTTCTGAGACAAATTCTTGCAGTGTAGCCTGAGCTACCCTCCCAGCTTTAGACTTGCGCTCCTCTGGGTTCTTAGGGTCACCATATCACCTCTATTCTGTTGTTTGTTCTCCAACTTTCTTATTGTTTTTTTTTAAGATTTATTTTATTATTTATTTTATGTGTATGAGTACACTGTAGCTGTACAGATGGCCGTGAGCCATCATGTGTGTGGCTGCTGGGAATTGAACTCAGGCCCCTGCCGGCCCCGCTCGCTCTGACGTAATTCACTGTAGCTGTCTTCAGATGCACCAGAAGAGGGCGTCAGATCTCATTATGGGTGGTTGTGAGCCACCATGTGGTTGCTGGGATCTGAACTCAGGACCTATGGAAAAGCAGTCAGTGCTCTTACCCGCTGAGCCGTCTCACCAGCCCTCTTACTGTTTTTTGATAAGCAGACGTTCTTAAACTTCATGTAATTTAAAAGACAGCTTATTAGTTTTTCCCAGAATGAATGCTTTTCAGGTCTTGTTCAAGAAATTATTATTTGCATCCCCCAAAAGTGAAGAAGTTCTTCTCTACTGCTTTAGTTTGTTCGTGAGGCATAGAATTAGCTTGTGTAAGTGTTGAGGGATATAGCTAAGCTTCTCCTTTTGGTCTTACACAGGGACCTGGTTGACCCATTAGCATTATAACAAAAGCCATTTTCCCACACTGCACAAAGATACCAGGTCATGAATACAATGTTCACATTTTTATTTTTTTTAATTTTTTTAAAGATTTTTTTATTATTATATGCCACAGGCCGGCCAGTCTGGGCCTCCCTCAACCCGTGGGGGGAACAGGGTCCTAGTCAGGTAGACAAGGCATTGGCAAAGAAATGACAAACAGACACAACACAAGGGAGTGTTGTAACTGATGTAATTTATACAAAGTAGAAATCAGGCTTATATGGTACACAGAGAACAGGGCAAACTACAGAAGTCACGTAGGCAGGAGATGGTCACATCAAGGTCAGTACAATCAATCAGCCAGGTGCAAGGCAGAGGAGCAGTGGTGTCATTCTTCTTGGGCTGTTCTGGCAGCCCCAAGATAAACTCTCAGGGTCTGCCTGAGGCAAGCAGCTAAAGGTCGTATTTTAGCATTCCTTAGCTGTAACATAAATAATTAGTGCTAGAAGCCCTATAACTTCTCTCTAGTCAGTAAAGCAATTCTGCCTAGTGTGGGACTGCTCTGATAATTAGTGCCTAACTGCTATCTCTAACTTTGTGGGACTGCTCTGATGATGTGTGCCTAACTGCTATCTCTAACTTTGGAGACACTGTCTGATAAGACAGCTCCTTTGTAGAAATTCCAAGCTAACTACAGTTAGGAAATCAATTAGGATTATTGAAACACTGTGGAGACCAGGAAATAATGTTCAATCTCAGTGTTAGCTATAACAAAATATTTCTTAGGGCACCTTTATGCCTGAATAAAGAAAGCACACAGATCTCTCCACAGATTATAGCAGAGATCAATCTGGAACACCTCTGAGTTAGGAGATGCCAGTGATTGACTACCTCAGGAGGCTGACTCCTTTTGAAGTGTACATCTCAGTTCTGTGATCAGGTTTTTAAGCCTGTCCCAGGCACAACTGAAGTAGATGAGTTCTGTGTAACAATTATATGTAAGTATATGTAAGTAGCTGTCTTCAGACACACCAGAAGAGGGCATCAGATCCCATTACAGATGGTTGTGAGCTACCATGTGGTTGCTGGGATTTGAACTCAGGACTTTTGGAAGAGCAGTCAGTGCTCTTAACCGCTGAGCCATCTCTCCAACCCCACATTTTTATTTTTTATTTTATGTGACCGAGTGTTTTAGACTCCCCCCCTCTCTCTGTGTGTGTGTGTGTGTGTGTGTGTGTGTGTGTGTGTGTGTGTGCGTGCGCGCGCGCGCGCGCGCGCGCGCGCGCGCATCCATGTGCATGCCTGGTGCCTGCAAAGGCCAGAAGAGGGCATAGATCCCCTGGAACTAGAGCCACGAATAGCTGTGAGCCACTATGTGGATTTTGAGCCACCTCTCAGCAGTTGTCCACTCATTCTTATCTGCTTCTGGATTCTCAATTAGGAGCCATTTGTCTAGTTACCTTCCTCTCATCCTAGCAGCTCCTGTCGTTCTCCTTGTCTCTTCCCTTTCCTTTTGTTGTTGTTGTAGTTGTTGCTTTGGTTTTTGAGACAGGTTTTCTCTGTGTAGCCCTGGCTGTCCTGGAAGTCGCTTAAGACTAGGCTGGCCCCAAACTCAGAGATACACTTGCTTCTGCCTCCAGGCAGCTGGATTAAAGGCGTGTGACAATACATCTGGCTAGGCTATCCTCTCTGTTTTTTGAATGGAGGAAGCAGAGAGAAATTAAGAAGCTTGTCCGAGTAAATACACCATTTATTAGTTAATGGTGGAGCTACAAAACAAACTAAGAGAAAGCTTAGCGGCTTCTCAAACTGAATAGTTGAAAGGACGAATATACTTTTGGGGTGTATTCTTGCAGGTTGCATTAAGACTGGAGTCCTGATGGACTGGTGCTTTCCAAGTCCTACCACTAGAGGGCGAGAGCACCTTAAATTCGCAACGCTTGTCCCGCCCTCTTCGTTGTCACCTTTCCACCAATCATCAGATATTTACAGGAAGGGCAGGTCCAAAGCAGAAAGTTTTCACTTCTACAGAGGACTTTGTCCGAAAGAAACAAACAAAACAGGACTTAAAGATCTTCAGAGAAGACAGCATTCACTTTCTGGATGACCCGTCACATCCTTTAAGTACTAGGTCGCCCCTTTGGTCCTCCTCTTCTTCTGCCTTTAGTATGAGCTGGGGCAGCCCTTTGTGGCCCTTTTAAATAAAGTGGGAGGTAGGGAGCTCCAAGGTCACCAAAATAGAATTCAAATTTCTGCTTCTTTAGTCATGTGCAGGTTTGTGTGCCCTCACGCCAGTATCTCCGCTGTACTCATTTTAAAGCACAACACTACAAAGAGGACTTTGTTCTCCTGTGTCCTTTCAGGTGCCAGGACTGATGTTCTGACTCTTGAGTGTTGCCCAGGTAATTTACCCAAGCACTAGACATCCATTCTGTGGAATGAATCATCCTTATCAACTTGCACACGTAAGCCACACAAAACTAAGACAATGACACAGCAAGATGGAACCAGTTCATAAGCAGTTGAGGCCACACTGCCCCTCCCTCTGGCTCAGATGTTTATGGATAGTGTCCATGAGAAATGGCTGAGTCGTTAAGCTTATCTTTGTTTTTCATTATTGCTGTAATATTGAGGGGTTCTTTTTTATTAAAAGTCTCGTTCACTGGGTCAGTTATGGAATACAGGTCATAGTAAGAAAAGGCCTGGAAATTGCAAAGAAGGCAAAAATAGATGCAGAGCCTGCTTTCCAGAATTGCAGCTGCTCACGGTGCCCAAGGAACCGTTTATTACCTTGCTGTATCTACTAGGAAAGTGAGGGAGCCTGGAGAGATGGTGCCATGGTTAAAAGAACTACTTGTTTGTGGTGTTTTGAATAAGAATGGCCCACATAGGCTCAAATACTTGAGTGCTTGGTTCACAGTCGGTGGAACTATCTGGGAAGGATTGGGAGGCGTAGCCCCGTGGGAGGAAGTGCGTCACTGGAGTTGGGCTTTGATATTTCAAAAGCTAAAGCCATTGTTAGTTAGCCTTCTCTGGCTCCTACTTGTGGATGAAATGTAAGCTCTCACAACTACTCCAGAGCTGTGCCTGTCTGCCTGCCTGCCTGCCTGCCTGCCTACCTGCTTCCATTCTCCTCATCTTGATAGTCAGAGACTCTAACTCTCTGGAACCATGAACCCTTGAATTAAATTCTTTATAAGTTTGCTTTGGTTGTGGTGGTTTATCATGGCAATAGAAAGGCAACTAAGACTCTGATCTTCCAAAGGAAGATCCCAGCACCCACATCAGGTGGCTCAGAACCTCGTGTAGCTCCAGCTCCTGGGAATCCAATGCCCTATTCTTGCCTCACTGACATCTACATACAGATGACATCCACTGACAAACATACACATAGATAAAACAATAAAAATAAACAGTAACAACAAGTCAACCAGCTTGTTGAGGGTCAACAGAAGCAAGCAGAATTTGAGTTCAGGCTCTTCGTAAACAAGATAGGGCAGCCCCTGACCGCCAAGAGCTCGTGGTTTATAGACACAGCATTGTGGGAGTTTAGAGGAGAAGAGAATTTGTTCCCTGAAAGGCCATTTATGAACCGACCACCTCCTTACTCTTCCTGTTCTCATCCTTGTAGACCCTCAGTATTCTGGGTACCCAAGGAGATAGGAGAAAGAGAAAAGTGTACAATGCCTCAAAAGAAAAGAAAGGGGGCGCTAGAGAGATGGTTCAGAGGTTAACAGTGTGTACTTTCCTTGCAGAGAACCTGACTTGGGGGTACTTCTCAGCACCCACACTGGAGGCTGGCAATACCCTTGTAACTCCAGCCCCTGGAAACACTCTATTCTGGAGTCCACTAGACTGGTGTCCCCTCGTGGGCACACACTCATATGCAGACACATAGCTAAACATGAGATTTAAAATAATGAAAAAATCCAAACCAAATGTTTAAAGAAAAGTAATGGGGAACATCAGTTCACTCATCAAGTACTTGCAGAAGAGATTCAAAGGAGAGTCAGGCAGAGACGTTGATGACTCTTAAGACTCTGGCCAATTTCAGCCTCTTATGTTTGATTCATATGATCCTTCAGTGCCAAGTACTGAGCTAGTCCTAGGAAATGTAACTGACTATTGCCAAGGCCTTTGCATGCCAGGGCTTATTGTCTGATAGAGCTGACATACAATAGCTAAAAATAAAAAATAAAAAAAAATTCAGTACTATTCAGTGCTAAGACTAGAGGGGAGAAAAAAACACCAAATGAGATGAGCCCCTGGGCAGGTTGGGCCCAGGAAATTGGAAAATGACAGCTGTCACAGGGAAAACAGGAGGTACAAGGGTGTAGGATGGGGCATGTGATTTATGTGAGGGAACAGTATGTCCAAAGCCCAGGAAATGAGAGGATCATAATGACGCTGTAGTCAGAGAGTGGTGCCAATTAATGTCATTAACTTGCTGACTAAATTCTAGATTCTTTCATTGCTCATTCCCAAGATGGGGAAGGGTCTACGCATAGGATCCACACAAGGACAAATCGAAATAGTTCTCTGCTGGATAGCTCCAGCCCTCCACCCAACTAGCTCATTTTAGCCCATGTGCAACATTTGCTGCACTCGTTCAATCAACAAACCCTGTGCTAGAATCTCCAAAGAATCAAAGGGTACCCAAAGGAGAGATAGGGGAATATTTCCCTGCCCATCTCTTGATTCCCACATAGAATCCAGTTCAGAGTTTTGTGCAAAATTACGGCACTGTGTCCACTAAACAGAACGTAAAAGAGATTAATTCTTTTGAGGACATAATTACTGCCTCAACTCACATCCTCTGGAACCTTTGCCCTTTCTCCCAAACTTACTCCTGCCACATACAAGGGCGTCTCCTTCATCCTGATGCCTTTCTGTATGCAAATGCCAAGATTCTCTGCGAGGAAGTGGGTTAAAAGCAGAAGCTTTGAAATCGGAAGATTTGGAGTGGAATCTTACTGGATTCATGATATTGCGCAAGTCATTCAAACTGGGGCGCCCTAAGCTTACTTCATCTGCAGAATAAGACTAAAAGCATCTGTTTTATTCATGTTTGTGGCATGAACGTAACCAGGATGAGATGAGAATAGAAAATAGGACAGTTTGTGTTAGGCAATCACCGCTCAGCCTCGCATATGAACAGTGCCATGAACTGTAAGAAAGGGCCCGGTAACAGGTCTGTCAGCCACTGGCCGGAGTCACCGCAACCCCGGTCTTCCCCGGGGACGCGAAATGCGTAAGAGATCCAGGGTCCCTCCAGACTCAGCCCACGCCCGGCGAGCGCAGCGCCATCCTGCGTCACCGGCGGGTGGCTACCAAGCGGGACCACACATGGTGGGAACGTGAGGGGGCGGGGCCTGCGCCGACGCTGCTGACCAATGGAACAGAGGGAGGGTCCCATCGGGTCTTACCCAATCACAGAGACGATACAGACTCCTGGGGGGTGGAGCCATGCCCGGGAGAGGCCGCATCATAAGGCGCTGGGCGGGCGTTGGGCGGGACAGACGGTGTGGTCAGGGGCGGAGCGGCAGACGGAGACCGAGTCGGGACGGCGATGGCGGCGGCTGCTGCTGTGGTGGCAGCGACGGTCCCCGCGCAGTCGATGGGCGCGGACGGCGCGTCCTCGGTGCACTGGTTCCGCAAAGGACTACGGCTCCACGACAACCCCGCGCTGCTAGCTGCCGTGCGCGGGGCGCGCTGTGTGCGCTGCGTCTACATCCTCGACCCGTGGTTCGCGGCCTCCTCGTCCGTGGGCATCAACCGATGGAGGTGAGGGGACCCTTTGCTGCCGGGTAGTAACACTAAGCAGGCTCTCCTGGGCCCAGGAATGGAGTTGGCCTGTGGCCACTCTGACACAGCGTTTTTGCCCTGTGGGGCCCGCTCTGAACTCCGGGGCGGCCTGGGGGACAGAGGTCACGACCCCTCTATGATGACGAGACTCTCGTCAGAAACGTGAAGTCAACGTGCCAGAGGACCTGCAGCCAGTCCCTGGAAGAACGGGGACTGGGATTTTAGGGTTGTGCTGTGGGCGCGGAGAAAAGCGTTCTTCAAGAAGAGGAGATCCTCGTTGACCCCCGCCCCCAAGGGCTTCCCTAAACCTCGAATCTCCCCCACGCCCCTTTTCCCATCCCGGGTAACCTGTCTTCACGGACAGCCGTGGTGGTGATTAGGCAACCTAGCTTAGCATTAGCCAGTATTAAAAAGACCCTGAGGGCATCATCAGGTAGTAGCACTTTGTGTTCTTAACTCATTATTATTATTTTTTAAAATTTATTGGGAAAGGACATGCATGGCATGGCAGTGTATAAAAGTTAAAAGGACGACTTGCAGGTTCTCATTCACCATATGGTTCCAGGGTAGAAAACAGAGTGCTTTACCTTTTGAGCAATCTCTCAGGAGGTCCCCTAACCCATCCGAGAGGATTCCCTTCTGTAGTATAACGTTGCTAGAAAGATATTCAAAGAGGGTGGTATCACCCGTCCGCCCTTCTGCCTGCTGTCATGAAATGATTTTTAGGACTGTTGGCCCATTACAGATGAGACTTTTAGGAGCTGATATAAAGGTAAGGAAAAACAAAATCACAGTATCAAGATACTGTGATAACTCCCAGGAGGCTGAGCCCTTTCCCAGCATGCTGTGACACAATAAATAGGTAGCTGATGTATTTTCTCTGTAACTAGTATTCAGAAACAAGAAGTTTTGACACACCATGTACCCATCACTGTTTAAAAGCCTCCTACAGTAGCTTGGTTTGTTTGCATTGTTATGAGAGGTGTTTGCTTATGGCCTTGTTGCATGGATGAGCAGGCTAGTTCCCGGGAAACCGTGGCTCTCAGTGTCCACTCTCCTCTCCAAGAGGGGTTTGCCCTGCTAAGAGAGCAAGTGTTCCTAGTAGCACGCCTATTAAATGCCCCTTCCTGCCCCATTTACACAGAGGGAACAACTAAAGATAGTCCTGTGGAGAGCCAGCCCACACTGTTTTCAGACTGTGCTATTACTCTGTCTCGCTAGGAGAGATAGGAGGTTGGATTTGACAAACACCTGCAAATGAATGACCATCTCTGCTGTGGACATTAAACCGGGCCTCAGACTTTGCCCTCCCCTTCCTTTTGGCAGTGTGCCAACGTGGACAGAGTCAATAGAATCTGACTCTTATTTGTTATGTTGTCATGAAGATGTTTCTTTTTTTACTGGGATTTGGGGGAGCTCTGTCTATGACTGCCTACTCCTTTGTGGTAGTGGAGATAAAAGAGTCGGTTTTTTTCCCCATCATAAAGTTGATTGAACTCCAGTACACTAGGAAGTTGGTTTTATGGGGTTTTTTTGTTTTGTTTTTTGTTTTTTTTTTTGGGGGGGGGGGTTGTGGGTCACCCTTTTGTAGTGGCGCTTTTGAGAGAATGAAGCAGAAAAGGAACAAGACAGCTCAGATGCTTGGGCGACATCTCAAATCACGTGGGGATGCAGATACTGAGAGATGATTTTCGGAGTTGTAGCTGATAGGTCACCACCGAGCTTGGCAGTGAACCATTGGGCTCAGGTGTGCTCCCACAGCCTCCAGAGACCTGGATCTGAATAGAGAAAGACAAGTAAACAAGCATAAATGGAGGAGGCCTAAATGCTGTAAGCAAAATAAGGTGGGGGGGTGGGGAAAACACAAACTACAGCTGTGTTTTTAATATTTGCCTCACATTGGAATCATTTAAGGATCCCTTGAAAGCTTCCTGGGCTCCCTTTCCCGTTTCTGATTCTCTGATTCAGTTGCCCTGGCCTAGGTTGCCTGTTTGGTTTTTTTTTTTTTTTTTTTTTTTTAACCACTGTAGCCAAGCTTCAGAAGTGCTTCACTAAGGAACTATAGAGAGCCAGGCAACCCAGGGAATGTGTTGCTTCAGTGCATTGACCAGAAGTCTAATTAGCTTTGGCATTTAGGAGGACAAGGTGAAATAACACAAAACAGATAGAATATGGTAACTGTTCCTGAGCCTGGCAGCAGGCACACTCCAGCAGCCTCACATTGTCCTTGCTTCTGATGATTTGAGAGCAGGGCTGAATGCCATTTGGTGCACAGGGTTGGAGGCGAGGAGTGTCTACCCCCACCCCCATGCCCCCCCATCTCCCGCCCCAGCTGCACTTCTGCATAACTACAGTATGTGTAATCTTCCGGCACTGCTTCTGAGCTTGGGGGTAGTCTAAGAAAATGGTGCTGCAGCAGAACAGCCCTGCCCCCTACTGCTTCAGCAACCTACTCTGAAATGTCTCTCTAGAAGGGAGGGGCCCATCTGGCAGAAGTGGGAGATCTGATTCTGTCACCTCTGCTATACTGACTCCCTCCCTGCAGATGGAATCAGATTAAAATAGTCACAGTGTTAAAGAGAAAGGCAACCAGGAAAAAAAAATGTGTGTGTGTGTGTGTGTGTGTGTGTGTGTGTGTGTGTAGGCATAGAAGCAGGCTGTCATACTCATTGCCTTAGTGATAATAGGAAGTCTATGGACCACTTCTAGCTCTGTGGCTCCCAGGAATATTTTTCTAGCATCTTTTGTCATTTTCCTCTGTCCTTCCTTTTCCAAATTTGCTGTATCTAGAAAGGAGGTGCTGCAGGCAAGACCAAAACAAAAGGCAGCTGTGAATGACTTCTAGATTTTAAAAATGGGTCAGACTCGATCCAGTTTTAATTACCTTCTCTCTGTCACAGCTTAGTTGTCAGCCAGGATTCTCCTACTCTGTTGAAATCGTTTTTTGTCTCTGGCTCTGTGCTGTGTCTTTTTCAGGAACTTCCGGAACAGAGGGAGTTAGTACAAGTATCTTCTCTCTTAGCCATTTCTCTCAGAAATTAGCCAATGATATAGAATGGGGACTCTTGTCATCTAGTAGTTGAATGAAGCTGGACAGCTGGACCATCAAAGAGGGCAGCCTGGGAACTTGGTCAGCGAGGAGGTGGGATCTGTAGTTGCTAGTAGAGAGATTTGTGTTCCTTGAGCTGTTAAGCTATTCACACTGTAACTCTAGCAAGAAGCTTCACTTTTCTGCAAGCCAAGAGCACATTTCCGTTTGCTCAAGAGGGATAAAAACTTTGATCGAGCTGTTTAAAATTAAACACCCTGCAGAAGAAAAAATAAAACCTATATTTCTATTTGAATAAGATTTAGGAACCAATTTCTGCTACAGACTGTGAGATTAGATTATCCTTTTGGTGGGGTTTAAACTCTTAACTTCTTGGAAGTGAATTTCTATCTGTTAATATCCTGTTACCAGTCTGCCAGTTTATAATATTGTTATGGTTAGATAAGCTTGCTTGAAGAAGAACTTGGTCAAGGACATCTGAACACGAAGAATTCCCTACCCCACCCACCCACTCCCACCCGCCACTCTATTTACAGATAAACCAAGTGTTTCTCAACACAGCCACTTCTGTCCTCAAAGACGATCTCTCTGAGTGGAAGTATGGAACTCACTTGTTCTGAAGGGATCGCCTCCTGGAGTTGTTGAATGACAGTTTTCCTTGTATTTTTGGAAATCTCAATTTGGTTTTCTCCAGTTCTGTCTGCCCTGGCTCCAGGGGACTTATGTAATTCTGGTGCAAGACTATTCAAAAGGGGGAGCTCTGACCGCACCCTTAGGGGTTGTGACTGCTTCCTCAGGGGGTGTGCTCTGCATTTTGACCCTGTGATTTCCATTTGGAGCAAGGGTAAAGATTGGCCCCAACGCCACCCCTTCCATTGCCCACCTGTTTTCCTTTGCATTCCTCCCTCCTTAAGTAAAGAGAAGTGAGCAGGTGCAGAGGAGGGTTCGAAGGGAGCACAGAGGGAAAGGCCAGTTATCCCTGGTTAGGACAGCATAGGCCTGTCTTGTGGGCACTCTCCAGGAGCAGCTAGCTTCAGTTCCTTTGGTGCTTTGCAGACCTATCACCCAGCAGGTAAAAACGGTGATGTCATGGTAGTGGCCTCCCTGTCAATAGCTGCCTGGGGACTGGAAACTACTCAGGGATCTCCCTGTCTCCTTCCTGTTGCTTCCTGGGAAGCTGTTCTGAGTCCTTCCTGGGGACCATGTGTGGTGGAAGTAGTTCAGTATTTCCTTTTCTTGGTGGTGGTTGGAGCTTAAGATGGTTTAACTGTAGCTTGTCTGTCCTGGAACTCACTCTCTATATAGATCATGCTGGCCTCCAACTCAGAGATCTGCCTGCCTCTGCCTCGTAAGGGCTGGGATTAAAGGCATGTGCCACCACCACCCTACTAGATAAGCATTTCTTAAGTGCCAAATCTGATGGGGTTGGTGTAGAACCCAGTAGAAGCAAAGTTGAAACAAAAATGCACAGTGTACCAATATTGAGGTCAAGGTGAAGTGCATGCCACAGTGGAGCTTCTCGAGTTTTCATGGACAAGTGAATTCCCAGGAAAATCCTGATTGTAGCAGTCTGGGATGGAGCCCAAGAGTGTATGCGTGTTCTAGCAAGTTCCTGGTCATGCACAGCTAGGGCTGCTGAACCTTACACTACACTTTGGGGAGCAAAGATCTGCAGAAAAGATGTTAGCCTTTAATTGAGTTCGGGTACTCTAAGAGCTGAACCCTAGGCAGTACCACCCACCTCTGAGTGTATTGCTCAGAGCAGTGAGTATGCTCACTGCTGAGGCCCAGGAGCCTGGTAGCTGAGAGCCAGCACTGGGCTGTAAGGATCCCAAGGTTCCTAGTTCTGGCCAGTTAATAGGTATATTATGTTGGAGAAGTTACTTAATCTTTGAATGTCAGTTTCTTCATCCCATTCAGGGACAGGGTTGTCTAATAATCAAATAATACATGCAGAGCAAGTGGGATAGAGCCATGCACAGGGAGTGCTTAGTAAATGTAGCTGTTGCCACTGTGAATTGCACCATTGTTTTGTTGCTAGCTATAGATGTTGCCTTTTTCCTGTCAGAGAAGACAAAGGTATTCATCTATGCTGTAGAGATGCTACTGGAAGCTCTCCATTCAGTAAATGAGTTCTAAAAATAAAGTTGTATAGAAAAGAGATTCAGCATACTCTAGAATCTATATTTCCTGTGCATTTCAGTCTTAATAACTGAAGTTCCCTGAGGTGCGGTGAGTGGTGAAGATAAAGCCCCTTAAAGTGTGTGGCTGGGACATATTAGGATCTTCTGATGGGAAGAAGCTCTACCCCGAGGTGTGCAATTGGGCCTAGCAGAGCCTCCTATTTCAGGTGGCTGGGGCTATCTGCTCCCCTGAGTCTTCTTTATTTTTACTTTGTGTGTGTGTTAGGGATGAGCAGCAATGTGCTTCCCCACCCCAAGACCAATTTAAGCAGTCTTGCAAATCCAAATTTAAGCAGGTTTAGCATTCAAAGGGTGTCAGGTTTTCTAAATCAGAAATTTCACTGCAGGGAAACTTGAGGAGCCCTCAAAACAACCTTTAGGCTGTCAGCCTCCTGTCTCAACCCCTTGGGTAAGCCTACGTGCTGTTTAGCTCAGTGATGCTCTGGGCTGGGCTTCTGCTGGAATGTGGGTCTACAGCATCGGACATGGGATTATGTCATTTTGTGTACGTCAGAGGCAGCAGGCGGGGCCTAGTTCTGATTGGCACCCTCAAGGCGTCTGTAAACCTCCAGTAGTCAGGGGATGTAGCTCAGGGATCTACAGCAGGCTCTGTGGGGGAACATGACATAAGAAGCTTGGCGTGTTCAGGCTTGGGTCCTGAGAAGGAAGATAGGCATGTGGATGGACTGTTTGAATGAGGCTTGTGTTCCAGGCTCAAGAAACTCTCAGCCTTTGACTGAAGTGTTAAGAATGGACCACTGAAAACAGTTTGGTCTGCCTGGGCCACTATACCAGCTCAGTGTATCTGCTATAATAGCTATCTGCTTTGGTAAATTCCCTAACCTTTCTTGTCAGTTTCTTTGTCTACAAAGTGGGGATAGTTCAGTTTCCTTCAAAATGTTTTGAGGAAGTCAAATTAGGAAAGCCCTTACAAATGAGAATAGATCCATAGTCAAACTGATGACTGTGGTTGACTTGGGAAGGCAAGGGATGATATTTTACTCTGTACCCGTTTGTCACTGGGATTTTGAACTACATCAATAGGTATACAAGTACACCGTGCTTGAGGTTCAAGGGACTGTGGGTCACGAGAGGTATGGAAAGTGAGCTTCCAAACAAACCATCAGACCACCAGCCTGTGGTTGTGGTTTTAGTATTTAGCATACATATAAAACAGCACCAAGGGCAGCTCACAGTGATCATGTGAGTTCTATGTCTAGGCTCTGTGCCTGAGGTTTTCCTTGCACTGTCTAATTTTATTTCTTAGCTAATCATAAGGTAATCTTAGCAAGTCTATAGGTTCTACTGTTATTTCCATGGCATGGATAAAAAAGCAATTAAAGAGGTTAAGTCACTGCCTCATATCACACAGCTAGCTTAGTGTGGTTAACCCCATCACTCCTGGGCTGAGCTCAGGCTAGGCCTCCAGCCCTGCGTATATCATACCAACTTGTTTGGCGTGAATAGTGGCTTTGTTAAGAATGTGTGTGTATGTGTGTGTGTGTGTGTGTGTATGTGTGTGATATCATTTACCACCTCCACCCTAGCCCCTACCCATGTTAATAATGAGGCCCTTATGGAATCTGCAGGTTCCTACTGCAATCTCTAGAAGATCTGGACACAAGCTTAAGAAAGCTGAATTCTCGTCTGTTTGTAGTCCGGGGACAGCCGGCTGATGTGTTCCCAAGGCTGTTCAAGGTGAGCATGGAGGGCTAAGGGGGAGCTTCTGCTGCCTAGCATCTTCCCACAGAGTGAAATGCTATTCTGGCTGGCAAAATGGAATACTAGTGCCTTTCTGGCCACTAAAATGGCTGCTAGGGAGGTCAAAAGCAGAGACAGCTGGTAAATTTGCCAGCAGGGTGGAAACTGTGAAGGGAAAAAATTTTGTAAAATCAGTGTTGTGTTGGAAAGATCCCAATTCAGCCCAGACACGCAGAGTGTAAGTCCTTCCACCCTGCTGCTGCTGGCTTCCTTGCGCTTCCTTGGCTCAAGCCAGTAGGTTTTATTAGAGCTTGTTCCTGCCAAGACTTGAGGGTGGGGTTTCCTGTCTAACAAGGGGTGCTACCCATCTCAACTTGCTCTGCTTATTAGGAAAAAAGTCAGTCAGGCATTTGAGGGAGCCATCACTGTTTCCCTGTGGTAAGCAATTAATAAAATCTTCATTCGGGGCCATACTGGAGGCAAGCCCATTTCCTCATGCCTCTTTAAAATGTATGTTTTAAGGCCCAAGCAGAGACAAAAGTTCTCATGGATAGAACATTCTAGACCATTCTCCTTCATCCTCAATAGCACTCCAAGCTCTATATGGAAAATCTAAGAAAATAGCTTCATAGTGTGTCTTTCTCCCTCCCCCCTCCCCTCCATTATTCTGCATATACCTATGAACACTAGTCATTAGCATTCTCCAAGGGCTGACTGAGTCGTGTTCCTAGCATGGATCCCTGGCCAGGAAGTTGTCTTGGGCTCTCTGACGCAGAGCTATGTGTTTACCTGACATACCCTGTACATGCATTTGTTAGGCTGTGGCTATGGCTCAGTGGTAGAGCACTTGTCTAATCCCATCC
Source organism: Montemys delectorum (assembly GCA_019843815.1). Classification (NCBI taxonomy): domain Eukaryota; kingdom Metazoa; phylum Chordata; class Mammalia; order Rodentia; family Muridae; genus Montemys; species Montemys delectorum. The sequence continues at coordinate 26,435 of JADRCD010173684.1, read as the reverse complement.
CTAGCACAATAAAACCAAGACAATGGTAATAGAAAATATTTTGTTTTTCCCATCCCTCCACATTGCTCCTCTCTCCCAGGAGCTCAGAGGCTAAATGGTCTGTAGCTCAGAAATACAGATCATTTGTTGCTCACTGAATCACTCCTTGTGGATTATTGAGTTTCCACTAGCTATCAGGCCCCATACTGGCTGATAAGGCCATAGCGATGCTTGTATAACCCAGCATGATTTCTAGTCTGGGTTCACACAATGATGGGCAGCTTCATTGCCAATGACAAGTGCTGTAATAGAAATAGGACAAGGCACAGGAGAATCATCCTGAAGGAGTGGGGCTGTCATTTAATGAGAATCTTCTTATTCACAGGTTATATGAGTATGTAATGATGTCATCTCTGTAAACCACTTAGCATAGTAAGGGCTAAATAAGTATATAATAGTGCATTGGACTTAGATGAGCTGGATATCCACCCTGCTAAGAATGCACTCCCCTGGGCAGGGCTGAATTAGGATATTGACCAGTGTTAAGGGACTATAACCACAGATTGGTTAGATTGTTTCCTTCTTGCTAGTTACATGCTATAGGGCTTTCTATGGCTTGTCTAGATAGCTTTCACCAGGTCCACTTTTTCCTGGTGTTGCTAGGAGACCTGGCTATTCCTATCAGAAGTGACTGAAAGCTCAGAAAAAAAATTCCTCTCTTCACAACCTGTAGCCCCTCCAGTTTGTTTTCTCTGGACTCAGGATAGCTCCTCCTTCTCCAGCTCTGAGAACCATTAGCTCTGTTTGCTTCTGGCCTAGGGAGTGTTACTGTGGAAACCATTAAGACACTTTACATAGCACAAGTCTGCCAGGAAAACTAGGCCACAAGTTTGTAGAGTCTGAGGAGGCCTGGGAAAGGCTGCAGAGCAGGCTGGAGTGTGTGTGTTGGTTCACACACACACACACACACACACACACACACTCCCCATTTCCACTGTGAGTCAGTGCCTCTGTGTGGGCTGGGGGCTCCCCTGGGAATGTTATATTTATAGCCTCATTCCCCTACCTCTAGACCACAGTGAACACGGGGCCTTTCTATTGACTCCACCACAGCAGTACCATTGGCCTCCCCCCTCCTGGCTGACAGCTCCACACTTGCTGAGCCTCGGGCTCTTTGCTTTCCAATTTAAACTATTGTCCAGGCTCTTTCTTTGTTCTGTAGCTATTCTAACACAGCTCAAGATTAGCCCTGCTCTCCCAGAGAGAAGCTGAGTACCCAGGTCCCTCTTCTTGAACGAAGCATAACAGATTATCTCTATGCAGGAATGGGGGGTGACCCGTTTGACCTTTGAATATGACTCTGAACCCTTTGGGAAAGAACGGGATGCAGCCATTATGAAGATGGCCAAGGAAGCTGGTGTGGAGGTGGTGACAGAGAACTCTCACACCCTCTATGACCTAGACAGGTAAGACATGGGGGCTCCCGGTAAGGTTGCCCATGGTGAGGATTGGTGATTTGGGCTCCTCCTAAGTGGAACTTGGGCCAATTCAGCAAGAGGGCTAACTGACTCATGAGGTTTGGCATTTTCTAAAAAACTGGAAAATAATGGGCCAGAGTTGGGGGCTAAAGAAGTCACCAAGAGGTTACCCAGTTTGAATAACAAAGAGGCTTGGTTAGGCCCAAGCTGTAGAAGCAGGGAGGATCTGTCTCCACACAGGTCTTCATAGATCTGTCATCGGCTCATTGAGCTTCATGTTCCCCCCTCTCTGTTGTGCTCCCAAACTACAGAATCCTAACCTTGGCAGGCAGACCCCATTTGCACTCCTCCCAGCGGGCCTCTGTTCTCTCAGACCTAGTTTCCACTCCAAGGATGATTCCCCGGTCTGCTCTGCCTATCTGGGTTTCCAGGCCATGCATTTTGATACTGTTCGAGGGCTCTAGAGACCCCTGCAGGGTGCTAGCAACCACAGCAGAGCCTCCTTTCCCAGTGGCCAGCCTCTGTGCTTTTGTCTCCCCTTCCCTACTGGAGATGCCACCCTTCTGTAGCTGCGGCTGCTCCCTGCCCTCCTCCCGACCAAGGGCTGGCTGCCAGGAGGCTGGGTCACACAGCTGTGCACGTGAGCCAAGCCTTCAAGAGGAGAGGCTTGGTGTGGAGCCTTTCCCCTGCCACGTGCCAGAGGAGGGGAGGGACTGCAGAGGCAGCAGCCAGCTCCTATCTGGATTAATGGGGGCAGCACAGGGTGAACAAACTGAGAAATGAACTCACACGGACATATAGGCCTTGCATAAGCTCCTTTGAAATTTACCTTCACAGATGCAATGAAGCCCTCTTCTTCAGTGCCCATGCCTTTCCTTCTTGCTTGTAAAAAGTACTTGGCATACTATAACACCCTTTATGCTGTTGCTATTTACCATAGCCCCAGACTCTGACTGAGAGAGCACTAGCCGGCCTTCACATCTCTGCTCTAGTGAACAGAGCTAACAGAACAATGATCCTCCAAGAAAGGAGCATGTTATACCCCTCCCTGTACGTCCCTTAGAGGCTTGAAATGGGGAAGAGAGAAGGCCTTGGTGTGGTCAAATAGGTACCCAGAGGCCCATGGGGATTTTCTGTCTGATTAGAGAGATACGGTCAGTCTCTGTCTCTAGGCGGCTCCACGTGGACACCAGGGAACCTGGAATTGAGTCCCAGCTCTGGCCCTGCTTTGCTCCATTACCCGAGGCTCCTGTTCCAGCTCTCTGGGCTTCATTTTCCCTCTCGGTAAAATGGAGATACAGCCTCCCCTGTGCCCCCCTTTCTACTCAGGGGTGGGACTGTGAGGTGATGAGGAGAGCGACCCTCAGAGCTTCTTGAGTCTCACACTCTTTTTGGGTGGTCAGGGACCCCAAAATAAAAGGCCTCGGGAGTGACTTCAGATGTGCTTTGGGCTCCCCAGAATCATCGAACTGAATGGACAGAAACCGCCCCTTACCTACAAGCGCTTTCAAGCCCTCATTAGCCGCATGGAGCTGCCTAAGAAGCCAGTGGTGGCTGTGAGCAGCCAGCAGATGGAGAGCTGCAGAGCTGAGATCCAGGAGAACCATGATGACACCTATGGTGTGCCTTCCCTGGAGGAACTGGGTGAGTGTGTCCTGCAGCACACCACACAGGCCACTGCTTCCTGTGTGGGATGTGGTCTTCCTGTTTCCTTGTCAAAAGTTAGATAAATACTGGTCTAGTGGCACATGCCTGTAGTCTCTGAACTGGGAGACAGAGGCAGGAGAAACAGGCCAGCCTGGACTACATGATACCTTGTCTTAAAAGGGAAAAGAAAAAAAAAAACAGAAAAGGTTGCTGTGTTAGCCACCCCCATGAAACACCTAGCTGTTTCTAGCTCTAGCCTCTTTCTGTAATTCCCTCTCTCCAACAGTAAAGGCACTGTCTGGTGCTGGTCAGTGGGCTTCTTCACTAGGATAACTAATCCTGGCTTTAGGCATCCAATCCACCTTCCTGCCTCCCTCCGCTTGCCCATACCATCTTCTGATCTGCTTAAAGCTAGCCTTCTTCCCTCTAAGGGTTTCTCAGTCCTCAGAGCACCAAGTCTAAGGTCTGTGGTTCCATTTAAAGGACAGATCAGGCTGAATGATGGAAAGTATCATTTTTATAAGTGTGATCACCTTAAAGGTGTTTACGGAGCTGTTTCTGGGGTGACCTGACCTGCAGTGCTTCGGCCTACTGTTCCTTTTGTAGGATTCCCCACGGAAGGACTTGGCCCAGCTGTATGGCAAGGAGGAGAGACAGAAGCTCTGGCCCGCCTGGATAAGCACTTGGAACGGAAGGTATGGCCCTGTTTCTGAGCCAAAGGACTACAGGTACACAGCAGGGATATGGGTCAGGTTCGTGTCCCTTGGAGTCTCTCATCTCTGAGGGCTTGAAAACTAAAAACTCTTCCTGATGGCAAGTTTAACCCCAGTTGGAGAATCCATCCCTGTGCTGGCTGCTGGCTTAAGTGCCTGATTGCATTATCTCCCTTCATCTGTCCAGCCGGCAGGTTTTAGGCTCCCCATCTGACATATTACAAACCTGGGCTTAGAGAGGTTGAGTAACCTGCCTGAGGTCACACCATTGGTTAGCAGTGTAGGGAGGCACAGTTCCACATGATCACACAGTTGGCACCAGATTAACTTTCTTCTGCTTATGGAAAGGGCAGCCAACCAGGCTTGATGCATGTCTGTAATCCCAGCATTGAAGAGGGCTAAGGCAGAAGGATTGCTTTAAGTTCCAGGCCAGAGTGGGCTACAGAGTGAGACTGCCTGTCTCAAAGGAAGCAATACACTGTCGAGCTGGTAAAGCCCATCAAGTCAGTTATTGGGTGTCAGATGGCCCTTCGCCGTCTTTTGTTTCCTCCACAGCTTTATTTCCCACTTGCTTAGACTCAGATAGCAAATGGCCTACCATCTATGCAGTGGGAATAAGCAAGAGGAAGAGGCTGAGGCCCAGAGGCACTGTTCCACAGTGTCCGTGGATCTTACCCCCCAGGACCAGAGAAGCAGAACAGGTTCCATGGACTTGAGGATTCCTGCTTCCAAGCTCCCGGATCCTGCAGTCTCTCTGTAGTCTGTCCCTTAAAAGCACAGATTTTTCTGTCCCCATTCAAGTGACAGGGTATTTTGTCAGCAACTAGGTAATAGCAGTAGATCAAGGGCCCAAGGCAGCCTGCTAAGGAAGAATGCTCTCCCAGCCTCAGGAGTGGCCAGCCAGCACTGGAGGATATGGTGACAGCCTCAGCCTCCCTCAGCTCAGCAGACTTAATATTCCCATCCAGATGTTTCTCTCAGCTGAAGCTAAAACAAGTTCCTCCAATGAAAGATGAGGCCAAGAGTCAACAGTTGTGAGGGACCAGCTTTGTGTGTCCACATCAAGAGCTATATGAGGGACTGTTTCATGTGTCCATCAAGGGCTGTACAGGGCTGGGCTATAGGTTGATGGTAGACTGTTCTCCAGCCATGCTCAAAACCATCATTCCATCCTAGCACCAGATGAAAGAAAAAACCAAAACACCGTACCCAGTGATTTGTCGGCTGTTTGGAGAGAGATGTTTGGTCAGAAGTAGGGATGGAGCTGACAAAGGCAGTGATAGGAGGAGCAGGACTCAAGAGAGACAGAACTACACCAATTCTCATTTTTGTTACCTTAACAATATTTGTAGAGGACTGCCCCCCAAATGACCAAACCAGGAGCCCATTTTCTACACACCCCTGGATGCCACCCCATCCTCCACTCACTGGGGAAAACCAGAGGTTTTGGGTTGAAGAAATTAACCTTCTTTGGTTCTTCAAACCTGAAGGGAGCAGCAGTTTATATCATCAAGATGTTGTAGGAGCTAGAAAGACTGATGGCTAGGACAGACATGGAGAAGCACATTCTGTTCAGTTACAGAGAGCCTAAGGTTAGGAAAGCAGCAGGTCAGGGCTGCAGGAGCAGAGAGCATCAGGATTAATTATCAATCAAATGTTGCACTTCAGCTGCCCTTTGAAAGGAAGAGTTTTTAAAACCAATGTAACCTGGAGTGTAGCCTTTGGACATAGCAACATCAGGTATCCCAAGAGTGTTGGAGCAGGTACTCTCCATCTCCTGGCTTTGCTCTCCTCTGAGTCCATCTCAAGTGGGCTTTCCTTAGCAGTGGTGAAGATAGTCAGCATAGCCTATCTGTCTTCTCTCTGTATAGCTCACCAGAGCAAGGGGCTTGCTTGCCTCTTTTTCGAAAGCATCAGTAAAAATCCAAAGAAATATTTTCATTGGCTTGGCTTGGGTCCTGTGCCCTTCCATGGCTTGGTCACTGTGGCCAGGGATGGACTGTTTTCCTTGCCTACATTCACATCCTGAGCCTACTCCTAGAGTCAGAAAGTAGGCATAGATCTGCCTTGCCCACTAGAACTGAGAGTAGAGAAGGTGCTCCACTAAAACACTTGGTGCTCTTACCAAAAAGGGGGGCAGATTGTATTCCCTTTATCTCTCAGGGGTTCTGTATTGACATTCCTTTTTTTTCCCCCTCAAAACAAGATTTCTCTGTTTATCCCTACCTGCCCTGGAACTCACTCTGTAGATTCTATATGTCTGTTTTGCCAACATGTATGTATATGAATCACATGTGTGCCTGGAGCCCACAGAATCCAGAAGAGGGTGTTAGATCCCTCAGAACTGTAGCTACAGACAGCTTTAAGCTACCATGTAGGTTCTGTCTGATGAAAGAGTAGCAGGCAAGTTGTTTTAATGCTGAGCCATCTCTCCAGCTCTAGTATTCTGATTATTAAATGAAAAAAAGGATAGTAGAACTGGAGTGGCCCTGTTTTGCATACTCAGGGATGACACAGATGTAATGACCATGGCCACCATCAGAGACAAGCAAGTTTCATATGTCCCCTACTATAGACTCATAAAGGATCACACCCAAGTTCAGTCCAGTCTCTGGTACCAGCCAACTTACAGGTAATGCACGAGACAGGGATGTGTCAAACTCTACAGGAATGTGCAGGCACCAGACAAGTACAGTCTCTGTGTCCTTACATAGAAACATCAAAAGGAAAAGGAAGAAGAAGTGCCATAGAGTATATATATGCTTAGAAGAAACTTTGATATAAATACTTTTTAATTGGCTAAGACTAAGCTATAGGGCTGAGGGATGCGAATTTGGGTAGTAGAGGGGACAAGCAGTTGCAGAGAAATCCAAGAATAGTTGTGGAAGAATAAAGTTGCTCCAAACACAGTTTGCAAAAGCAGAAAAAATGTAAACATCTCAAAAATGTAGGAAGTAATAATTATAAAAGCTGAGGCTGGCGTCATCAGGAGGTGGGAGGAGATTGTTGAGGACTGAGCACAGACCAGGTGATTAGCAAGGTCTTGTTTCCAGAATTTTTTTTTTTTTAAAAAAGATTTATTTCATTATATGTAAGTATACTGTAGCTGTCTTCAGATACTCTAGAAGAGGGTGTCCGATCTTGTTAGGGATGGTTGTGAGCCACCATGTGGTTGCTGGGATTTGAACTCTGGATCTTCGAAAGAGCAGTCGGTGCTCTTTACCTACTGAGCCATCTCTCCAGCCCCCTGTTTCCAGAATTTACCTGGATGTTGCCTTTAGAAGAATTTATGAAGCTACACATTTGTGTGGGTCTCTGTGTCTACATTTCATTTAAGATTTAAAAAAAAAAAAATGGGAGCCTGGAGAGATAGCTCACGGGTAAGAGTGTTTGTTTCACAAGCAAGAGGATGGAGTTCAGATCCCAGCCCCCACATACACAACTAGTCATATAGTTTAATATAGATGGAAAATTAGCTTTTGCCAAGAAAGGAAAAAAAGAAGGCCAGTTGTGATCTCTCACACACCTGTAACTCATTACAGGAAAGGTTGCTTGGGCAGTCTAACCACCAACCTATCCCTCCCCCAAAAAACACAGAATGCGATCCAAGTTCTGGCAGAGTGTTTGGCTCAAGGAGAAGAGTAAGAAAACAATAAGGAAGACACCCAGGGTCTCCCCTGGCCTCCACACCTGCACACATGTACACACAGACAAAAAGAAGATACATGTTTTATAAAGGTTGAAGCCGCAGGATTAAGGGTCGGGGGAACAAGGATATGTGCTGGCAGAAGTACCCAGTATCTGTTGAGAGACACTTAGGTGCAGTGGAGAGAAGCAGCAGAGAGAGAACCACATCTGCCAAGGCTGGAAACAACCACAGGTTTGAGGAGCTGGGCCAGAGAGGCCAGAAAGGTGTGAGCTGTTGTGTGCCCTTCTTAGTCCCCTGAGCAACTCAGGCACTCCATTCCCAGTGTGGACAGTGCACCGAAGGAGGTTGTCTTCACATCCAGTCTAGATTTTATCTTAGCAGCATTGGATGGAAAGAACATCAGAGAACATTAGGTGGAACATTGAGGACATGGTGAAGGGGAAGGGTGACGTCAGTGAGGTGGATAAAATTGCCTTCTCTGTGACTAGCCCAGCACAGGAGTGAACTTAAGGAACAGAGCAAGTTCCACATCCAGGTGGACCCAGCTGGGCTGCAGCAGTGCACAAGAATGCCTGCCAAAAGATACGCCTAGGGGCAAGGACAGAGCCTGAGGCTGGAACACTGGAGGAATGGAGAAGAGATGGAACTTACGGAGAACCTAGGGCAGTGCTTCTCAACCTTCCTAAAGCTGTGACCCTTTAATATAGGTTTTCATGTTGTGCTTACCCCCAATCATAACATTATCTTCATTGCTACTCTCTAACTATAACTTAGCTACTGTTATGAATCATGATATAAATATCTGATATGCAGGGTATCTGATATGTGAGCTCTGTGAAAGGGTTGTTCCAAAGGTTGAGAGCCACTGGCCTAGAGTGACTAGCAGCTAGCCAGGTGGAGCACATGAGTGGTCCAGAGAGACCTGTGGCAATCCACACACAGACAGACATGGGGAGTGAGCAGCAAGCTGTGATGCTGGGGAGAGCACCCAGAATCCAAGGACAGCAGTGCCTGGGGTCAGTGCAGTGCCAGCAAAGTCAAACAGCAAGGCTTGCTTGGGCAGATGGCTGGAAAGTGGAGGTGAGAGAGGATGGTGAAGACTGGTTGGCTGTGGAAGAGAGGGCCAGGTGTGAGAGGCCGACTGGCTATTACAAACCCTTGGTCTTGTTGATCATTTGGTTTGTAGAGTAGAATAAATGAGATCATTATTTCATAGTCTTGGCGTGGAACTTTTTAGAAGAGAGTGTCAGATCCCAAAGAAACCTGGGACAACTCACTCAATACCTGTGGCTCCTCCTGGCACTTTTCACCCCACCCCCCTCACTCTGCCCCCACCCTAAACCTCTCCAGACCCAGGGCTGGGATTCCCTTCCCCCAGCTTCTGATTCCAATATAATCCAGCCATTTTGGCTGTGTTCTCTCTTAGTCTTTGGCTCTTCTTTTGGTCCACTTGTCATCTCTTTTCTTGCTCTCCCCCTGCCCTCCCCTCTCCTACCCTGGCCCTGTTCAGCCTGGACTCTTCCAAATGCCTCTGGATGAACTTTCCCTCATATCCACAATAACATCCTTCTCCACCATACCTTGAGCAGCTACATCTTCACTTTCATTCAGAGAGGAAGGTGCAAGAAAGCTTATCAATGATACTGGGTCCCTAAAAATTGAGGATGTATCCCCAACTAGTGAGGAAGGGTAAGATTTTTCATAAGCTGCCCTTGCCTGCTTGCCACAGGAAGGAAGGACACCTGAAGTTAGATAGGGAGGTACTTGAGTGGGCAGGAAGGAAAGGTGTCAGGAACAGAGATGGTAGCATGGAAACTAGAGTCTAAAGTGAGACTCCCAAGCTCTCTACAACTTATCTCTTACCAGGGCCCTGACCCCAAGAAAGTCACAGAAGTATTTTGAGCCCAGTTACTCTATTTTTAGAAGATGATAGCATAACTGATATTCTGAGCATTGTTACAGTCTAGTGTGAATCCTCCTCAGAATGGTGTCTCTGAAAAGCAGAGCAGTGTGCCAGGGGCTGTAGAAGAGGCAAGCGACCAATAATGAAAGACAAGAGGCCCCAGAAGTGGGTGGCTCTGTTGGTCTTTGGAAATGGCTTGAAAGTCTCCTGTGTTCCTGGCTGTTTAACAATGATTTGAAGACCCTGCAGTGGCAGCCTTGGGCTTCTGGTGACTGAGCTAGGAGTACTGTTTTCTGTAAAGCATATACCTTCCCACCTTCTATGTTATTACAGAGTTTGTTCCATGTTCTCAGTGTTCTTTCCTACTTCAGTTACTCCCCAGAGATGGAGAATGTTCTTATTTAATAGCTAAGAAGCTGAGAGCTAAATAAGTCATTCACAGTCATCCCATAGACTAAACATCGAAGTCAGGACAATATGGCCATCTCTCCTTCCTAGAGTCCCCAGGCAGGAGAGGGGAATGCACACAGTGCTCCACGCCTGGCTCTAGAGCCTTTCTTTGATTTTGTTTTTTTGACTGTAGATGAAGAATCCTCACTTTGTAACACCCAGGCCTGACCTTCTGTTATACCTCTCTTCTGCAGGCCTGGGTTGCCAATTATGAGAGACCTCGTATGAATGCCAATTCCTTGCTGGCCAGCCCCACAGGCCTCAGCCCCTACCTGCGCTTTGGATGCCTCTCCTGCCGCCTCTTCTACTACCGCCTGTGGGACTTGTACAAGAAGGTGAGGTGCGGGGAGCATGTGCGGTTGTCCCCAGGCACAGAGCTTCTTGCCAGTCATCCCAGAAAAGCCTCCTTCTCTTTGGCTTTGGGTCTGGGCTGTGAGAGTTCTGGAGACAATCAGTTCAGAGAAGTTGGAGATGGTTGGTTTCCTAGAGGTGACAAGAGAGCACAACTGAGTCACTGATGTAAATGAACCCAGATTCTCCTGTGGTTCTGGAGACAGAAAAGCTGACCTTGGGGGTTTAGAGTTGGTATATTCACTAGCAGCTGACAAGGGAAGGCCAGAGGCAATCATAAGCAAAGGCCCAGCTATCCTCACTGGAGCTGGAATTGGAGTTTAAGGGGAAGTCCAGGGCTGGCCTGGAAGGGCTGCATACAGGACCATGCCATGCAGCCCACAGGCTCTGTTAGAGCATTCCACAGAGATGCTCCTTAGGTCATACTATGCCTTGGAATTTTAGTGTTGTTTTCCCCAGCCTGGCCAGTATCAGCTTCATGGAATGGGGTAGGTCATCTGGGTCGGGAAAGATCATTGTTTGTGTAGAGTCCAACCTAATCCATTCATGTCTCATACTGTTGTTTATACATTATTTAACCAAAATCCAGACTTAGTACTCTATAATTTTTTTAATACAGTATATTCTGATCACAACTCCTCATTCTGACTCCTAGATTCTTCCTACTTTCTGCCCACTCAAGTCCACAGCCTTTCTTTCTCTGTCTCACTAGAATACAAACAGACATCTACAAAAAAAGAAGAAGAAAAACTGAATTGAACAAAACTAATGAACAGGAGGAAAAAGAGCCAAAGAAAAGGCCCAAGAGACACATATAAGCACAGACATATATATCCGCACACATTGGGGTCCCATAAAAGCACAAAACCAAGACCTGTGTGCTCCAAGGTTTAAATGAAAGACAAAAAGAAAGGAAGGAAGGGAAGGCAAGGGAAGGACGGCAAGGCAGGGCAGGCAGAGCAAGCCCAGCCAAAGTATTGGGAGCGCCTCCCGCCCCCATCCTCCAAAAGCGCCATTGAATTTATTTGTGTTCCCACCTACTGCTGCCCTTAAGTGTAGTTTGTATCCCAGTAAGACTCCATTGCAGAAAACAAATTCCCTTTTATGAGCAGTTATCAATTGGAGGTAGCTTCTGGCTTAGAAATGAGGGGTGTGTCCACTTCCTCTAATCTGGGACCTCATCTCACTTAGACCTATGCAGGCCCTATGCATGCAGCCACAGTCCAGTGAGCTCACTGCGCCTCAGTCCTGTTGTGTCTAGAAGGCCTTGTTTCTGTGCTCTCTTCATTCCCACTGGCTCTTACAGTCTTTTCATCTCCTCTTCCAAAGAGTTCCCTGAACAGAGGGGAGAGATTTGATGGAGACATTCCTATTTAGGACTGAGTATTCTGAGGTGTCTCACTCTCTGCACTTTGTCCAGTTGTGGGTTCCTGTATTTGTTCCATCTACCGCAGGAGGAAGCTTTTCTGATGGTGACTGAGCACTGATGTTGACAAGACACTGCGTATAGCAGCATGGCATTAGGAGTCATTTTATTGCTGTACTCCTTTAGCAGAACAGTAGTGTTTGGTTTTCCTATAGGTTCATGGCCACCTAGGCAGTGTCAGGGATGGTCCTGTCTCATGGAGTGGGTCTTTATTCAGTCACATGGCTGGTTACTTCCACAGCATATGTACCATGCTGGACCAGTGGGTCACAGGCAGGCACTGTAGATCAGAGGGCTTGCAACTTGGTTGGTGGTTACCTTTCTCCTCTGATAGCATGCAGAGTATGTTCCAGTACTCTAGTGTGAACACTAGTTAGTGGAGGTGAAGGCACTAGGTAGACACCAGCTCTCCTTCTCTGGATTCAGTGAGTTATTTAGCTGTTCAGATTTCATATTTTAAATTGCTGATGATGTGTAAAATCCCTTCAGCTTTCTAGAAAGTAGAGCCACAGAATTCAGAGTAGTCTTGAAGAGTTTGGTTCCCATGGCAGAGTTCCATAGCATCATTCCCCATCTGCCCTCTGAAGCCATTCTTGGCGCCCAGGGGAGAGCTGCATGTTGTACATTCTAGTCCCTCTGTGTATCTCAGGGATTTGGAGCCATGGTGCTTGGGAGACACTCCAGGTTGTTCTGTGTACGAGACCTGAGCATCACAGTGCTAAGAACCAGGCAGGTGCTCATCTCTGTGTACTACATCCACCCCTTAGGTGAAGAGGAACAGCACACCCCCCCTCTCCTTATTTGGACAACTCCTGTGGCGAGAATTCTTCTACACAGCGGCCACCAACAACCCCAGGTTTGACCGAATGGAGGGGAACCCCATCTGCATCCAGATCCCCTGGGACCGCAACCCCGAAGCCCTGGCCAAGTGGGCCGAGGGCAAGACAGGCTTCCCTTGGATTGACGCCATCATGACCCAACTGAGGCAGGAGGGCTGGATCCACCACCTGGCCCGGCACGCTGTGGCCTGCTTCCTCACCCGCGGGGACCTCTGGGTCAGCTGGGAGAGCGGGGTCCGGGTGAGTGCAAGCTAGCCTGTACCCTGTGACCAGGCCTAGCCAAGGGCAGCTCCTTGTAGGCTGGGGCTGGGGTGGGATCCCTGGGTCCAGAAGATCCCTTCTGCATCCTCTGGGCCCTCAACAGAAGGGCTTTGGCTCCCTGAGGATATTACAGTATTACAGATTTGGAAAGAACCAGATTGTCAGGTCTCCAAGGAAGCTGGTTTTCCCCCATCTAGGTATTTGACGAGCTGCTCCTGGATGCAGATTTCAGCGTGAACGCAGGCAGCTGGATGTGGCTGTCCTGCAGTGCATTCTTCCAACAGTTCTTCCACTGCTATTGCCCTGTGGGCTTCGGCCGACGCACGGACCCTAGTGGGGACTATATCCGGTAAGGATGCACACCAGACTCTTTGGCTCTGGACCACTGTGGCCTCCTCCTGGACTAGTGCACCCTAGGCCCTTTAAAGAAGAGTCACAGTGTGCTGATATATTACCTGGTGTGTGTTTCAGGCGATACCTGCCCAAATTGAAAGGGTTCCCCTCTCGATACATCTATGAGCCCTGGAATGCCCCCGAGTCAGTTCAGAAGGCCGCCAAGTGCATCATTGGCGTGGACTACCCACGGCCCATCGTCAATCATGCAGAGACTAGTCGGCTCAACATTGAGCGAATGAAGCAGATCTACCAACAGCTGTCTCGATATCGGGGACTCTGTAAGGATCCCCTACCCACTGACATCTTACTCACCAGGGGAGGACTTAACCCGTAAGCTTTTTCGGGTGTTTGCTGCCCCCAGGCTGTAAAAGATGCTGCTGGCTGGGCCAGATTGTCAAAGCCGCTGTGGGATGTTGGAAAAGGTGGAGGCTGTGTCCTGGTCCTATCCTCCTGGCTCCTTTGTTTCTCACAATCTGTAGCCTTCTTAATCTTGTGTGCATTCAATCCTCCAGGTCTGCTGGCATCTGTCCCTTCCTGTGTGGAAGACCTCAGTCACCCCGTGGCAGAGCCTGGTTCTAGCCAAGCTGGGAGCATCAGCAACACAGGTGATCAGTCAGTTACACTGGCCTCTAGCCTCCCTGGCCTTCTGTGACATGTGCCACCATCACGTTAGTCATTCAGGGCTGAGGCCAAAATGAGCATGTGTCTGATGAAGCTATATCCCACCTAGGGCACACTGTAAGACTATCAAATAAGAACAATCATTTAAGAATTTTGGAGGCCCACAAACCACAAGAAACTCAAGAAAAAGGAAGACCAAAATGTGGACATTTCATTCCTTCTTAAAGGGGGAACAAAATACCCACGGAAGGAGTTGCAGAGACTAACTATGGAGCAGAGACTGAGGGAAGGACAAGCCAGCCTAATATAGCTATCTCCTGAGAGGCTCTGACAGTACCTGACTAATACAGATGTAGAGGCTCACAGCCATCCATTGAACTGAGTACAGGGTCCCTAATGAAGGAGTTAGAGAAAGGACCAAAGGAGCTGAACGATTTGCAGCCCCTCAGGATGTACAACAATATGAACTAATTAGTACCCTCAGAGCTCCCAGGGACTCAACCACCAACCAAGGACTATACAGGGTGGGACTGATTGTTTTGGCAGCATGTGTATAGTAGAGGATTGCAAAGTCGATCATCAATGGGAGGAGAGGCCCTTGGCCCTGTGAAGGTTCTGTGCCCCAGTGTAGGGGAATGCCAGGGCCAATAAGTGGGAGAGGGTGGGGTGGCAAGCATGGGGAGAGGGGAGGCCACAAGGGTTTGTTCTTGTTGTTTTTGTTTATTTGTTTGTTTTTTGGAGGGGAAACTGGGAAAGGAGAAATCATATGACATGTAAATAAAGAAAATATCTAATTTAAAAAAAAAAGAATTTTGGAGGGAAGTAGCACTGAGTGGCTTGATGTGGGAATAGGAATAGGGCTTCTTAAGGGCCACTTTAAATAGGAGCAGCCCAAGGGCACCTCTTTAAGCACTGTTTAGCGTCATCTTGATAAGAACCAGGAAATGAAATAGCAAGAAAGGCCCCAAAAGCAGGCACAAGCAGAGCCCACTCTAGGAGCAGAAGGATTCAGAGCTAGGGAGGAGGGGAGCAGAGCAGCTTTGGTACAAGTTGCTCTGCCTTCCTGCACTGAAGGAAGTCAGCAGGGCAAAGCAAAGTCCCACTGAGGTTTTAAAACCCCACTGCCTGCCATATAAATGGTAAACAATGGGGAGATGAGGAATAAGATGCTCAGGGTTCTAGGCAGGAGAAGCAGTGGGAAAGAGCAAGGGTGCTGGTCAGTTTGAGGATGCTCCACAACATGAAAGTAGCTAGAACCCTGGGATTTTCTCAGGAATGCAAAGGGAAACCTCATTTTCAGAGCAAGGTCTGCAGATATGCCAGATCAGTCTCTGGCCTGGAGCCAGGGATCTAAGCACCAGAAGTTGGCCCTGCTGCCCGTAGGCCAGGCCATGCCCTCTTCATACAGTTCCAAGCGAGGTCACCACTGAAATGGAGGCCAGAGCAGGGCTCTCTGTCCCCAAAGAGCAGTCATTGCACAGCATGAGACCATTATGGTATGTATCTATGACCTGTTTCTGTGCCTCTCCACAGGCCCCAGACCACTATCCAGTGGCCCAGCTTCCCCCAAACGCAAGCTGGAAGCAGCTGAGGAACCTCCTGGTGAAGAACTGAGCAAGCGGGCTAGAGTAACAGAGATGCCTGCCCAAGAGCCACCAAGCAAGGACTCCTGAGAGTGAGTTGTGGTTTTAAAAAGCTGTTGCTTGCCAGCTGGAGATTCAAACAGCAGACCAGATTAAAATGTGATCAGGGTAGGATTTCAGCTCAAAATCCCTCCATTCTGGCTTTCATACCTTCTAAAACCAATAGTTCTCAACTTTGTCATAGTGCAACCTTTACATGCAATTCCTCACATTGTGGTGACCCACCAACCATAGAGTTAATTTCATTACTGCTTCACAACTGTAATTGTTCTATGGTTATGAATCATCATGTAAATATCTGATAGTCAGGATATCTGATATGCAACCCCTAAAGGGGTCATGGCCCACAGGTTGAGGACCACTCCTCTAAACCTTTACAAGGGCAGGGGCGGGGCGGGGGCAGCGTTTGTTTATTTGTTTGAGACAGAGCCTCCCTGGGTAGTTGAGGATAGTTTTGGACTTAGAGCAATCCTCTTGCCTTATCTTCCTAGAAGTTGAAACCCTTTGATTTCTGGTGAGGGGGTTTGTTTTGTTCTGTTTGTTTACTTGACCTTTCTGTCTCCTAAAATGAGCAAAATCTGAGACCCCAATGTAAAGCTGTAAAGCAGCAGGTGGGAGGCTGTGTTCTATAGGCAGGCCAAAGGAGGGCAATACTGAGCTTCAGATGTCAGGAAAGGGCTCAGCCCAGCCCCAGAAGGACCAGAGGGCCCAGCTTTCTCTGCCTCTGCTTACAGGGTCTCTTCTCTTCTCACTCGAGCTCTGGCTTTGCACAGCCATTCCATCCTCATCTTTTCTACAAGGTTTCTGACTCATTAACAAAGGAAAGAAACAGAGAAGGAAAGAGAGTCAGTCAGTCTTCCTCCTCCCTGTTCCTCTTTCCCTAAGGCAGGAAAGGCTTTTGGGCCAGTACTGGAAAAGTGTGGGTTGCTGTCCTCTCAGTCTCCTTCCAACAGTCCTCTCCTGTCAGGCTGTTCCAAACATCTGCATCAGTAGGTTGGAGGGCGCTTTTCACCATGGAGGGTTGGTACTTTTTCTGGTCCTGATCACTCAGGGCCTCACTGGGGCTTCTGCAGTGTCTCAGTTTATGTACTCATCATGGCGGCAGGCACTTGGTGCTTTGTCCTCTAGACACTGCCCATGGAGGATAAGGTTGTGCTGCCTTGTCCCTGGTAGAGCCCCCACCATGGATGCCATGTTCTCTGCTGCTAAGCCCAGAGCGTGATGGCTAATGAACTTGTTTGGTTAACTCCCTGATTTTGAAGCAAGATTAATAGAAAGATTAGGAGTCGAGGTTGCTCAGTACGCTGATGGCATATAGTACAGTATGGGCTTGTTACCAGCAGATGTGAAGTGACATATAAGGCATGCCACATTAATATGGGATCCATCCACAGCAACTTAGGAAAGGAAGACTAACAGCCTACAGTTACTAGAAAACTGCACTCTCCGCTTACTGAGAGAGCTGTTATGCGGTGGTGGCGCACGCCTTTAATCCCAGCACTTGGGAGGCAGAGGCAGGCAGATTTCTGAGTTCTGAGTTTGAGACCAGCCTGGTCTACAGAGTGAGTTCCAGGACAGCCAAGGCTACACAGAGAAACCCTGTCTAGAAAAAAAACCAAAAAAAAAAAAGAGAGAGAGAGAGAAAAAAAAAAAAGAAGAGAGAGCTATTGATGGACTGAGTGATAGAGGAGCGTGACGCAACGTTACACCACAGCAAAATCAATTCAGAGTTTACATGATCTTGTACAAATTACATAATCTCTCGGAGGATAGTTTCCTTCCTGAAAATCAGGTCGTTGTTCCCAAGATTAAGTGCAGATGCCAGTCAGAAGATATGGGAATGCTAGTGTGGGCTGAGCATCCCTAAATCCAAGTTCCCAGATCTCAAAGGCTCTGAAATCCAAAACTGTTTGAGTGTCAACAGCGAAATCTGTGCAGATATCCTTAAATTCAGAAAATTCTGGACTTTAAAATACCTCTGGACATAATGGACACTAAGCCTGTGATTCCAAGCTCTACTGCTTGGCTAAGACAGATATAGGGACATTTACCTTACCTCCAGGGGGCACACACCTTTAATCCCAGCACTTGGGAGGTAGCGGCAAACGGACTTCAGTAAGTTTGAGGACAGCCTGTTCTACAGAGCAAGTTCCAGGACAGCTAAGGCTACAGAGAGTAACTTTATCTCAAAAACACAAACCAACCAAACAAAAAAAGTCACTGGCTTAGACTGTTGTCTGGGACAGACCCATGGTCTGGGTGGGGTTAGCTAGGAAATATAGATCGTGGTAGACACCAGCAGTGTCACACAGTGTGTAGGCCTCACAGCACAGGTCTAGCTCTGAAGTACTGGAGCATGGTGCTCCCTGCTGGGATGATTATTATTGGGGTTATTGCTCACTCAGTCTGATGTTTCTGGAAGACTGTTAGACCAGGCAGTGAAGGCCCCTTAAGGGAGTTACTTGGAGAGAAGCTGCTTGTGGAACAGGAAGGCCAAACCAGCACCTGGAGGAAACTAAGCACTGGACGGGCCCTACAGAGGGCCAAGTGGGCGAGAGCCAGTTGAGAGGACTATGCTGCTGTCAAGTGACATCAACCAGGTAGAGGAGTGCCTTTCCTGCACTGTGTCTAAGTGCTCATGTGTCACCTACTGAGGTCCCAGGGACTGTTTTTCACAGCTTGTGCTCTACATCTTCCTACATTCATTAGGTAGTTAAGCCAGAGAATGCTCTTGAAGATGGAGAGAGGGACGAGGAGGCCAGACGATGTAACAGGAGCAGGACTCTTTCCAAGACAGACAGTGGGAGTACCATGATTTTGGAAACCCCAAAAGAATACAGTGCCTCTTGTGTGCAGGCTAGGACATCAGGGCCTTGGGACCTTCATCTGTTACATTAGGCTTGCTAGAGGAACAGATCTTACAGAAACGTTCATGTTTACAAAAGAATATATTAGCCAGGCGGTGGTGGCACACGCCTTTAATCCCAGCACTTGGGAGGCAGAGGCAGGCAGATTTCTGAGTTCGAGGCCAGCCTGGTCTACAGAGTGAGTTCCAGGACAGCCAGGGCTACATAGAGAAACCCTGTCTCAAAAAACCAAAAAAAAAAAAAAAAAAAAAAAAAAAATTAGATTGTCTTACTCAACGGGAGAGTGAGTCCACCAGTAGCCATCTGCACAGTGGAGAGGCCAAGAACCCAGGAACTGCACATTCTGCAAGGCTGGTGCTGAAGGACAGAGGGATTCCTGGAGAGCTTCTGGTCTTCAATAGACATACATCAGAGAAGCTGGGTTCTTCTGTCAGTGAAGAATGACAGTAGCAGCAGCAGCAGAGTAGATGCACTTAGCAGCAAGGAGCACAGTCAGGCAGAAGCAGTCCCACTCTTCTCTTGGAACTCCATATCTGGGCTACTGCTAGAAGGTACTGCCCTGGGGAGACTCCTATCCTCAGTTAGTCCTTCTAGGGCACATTCTCACAGATCTATTTGGAGACAAGGCCCTTGGTTACTCCCAAATACAATCAAGATACAACCAAGAGTAACCCTCACATCTGTGAAATGGCTCTGTACCTCTAGTCAGCTGCCCTACCGCTGGGACACACATACTGGGATGTCAAGGAGAAAACAAAACTCTGAAAAGTGAAAAGTCTAATTAAGGGAAGCACACAGCCAGAGGGAGGCTCAGGCCTTGCATGGGCTTCAGAGTCAAGTGACATCACATGAGAGTGACTTTGATCACATGACTGGTGGACCACAGAGAGGAGGCTGTGGATCCAGGCAGAGTTGTGTGGAAGACGTGCCCCCTTCGGCCCATCCTCTGTCCATTTTAGTCATGTGACTTGGGCTTGAGGCCAAGGTCTGAGTAGTCATTCCCCAAATTCAGTCTCTTAGCTCTGCTTTTCAGCATTGTGATCCTGCTGTCTCATGAGCAATCATTACAATTTAAATCAGTACTCCAGAAAAGCATCTCTAGATTCTGTGCTTGCCTCAAACCCACGCCAACCGAATGTTCTACATTTAGTTTTTACAATGTTCACTAAACTGAAAAGAGAAAACAGTGAGCTTCCAAATAGCAATCCTGTCAGCTGGTGCCCTTAACCCCCAGAGCTGCTGACGCAGGGTTTCATCAGCATCCAGTTATGCACTGGCTCCTCTCGTTGGTCCAGTGATCTTACCACGGGGCAGCACTTGTGCTTCATTTCCCTGTCTAGCACTGCATAGCAGTCTTTCAAGAGAAGCCCCTCCATGCACACAGGGCCATGGCCAAGGAGCCCCTTCCCTCATTGGTCCGTGCTGTTAGTGCTGAGCTATCCCTGCTTAGACCGTGACTTCCAGAGTCCCCATTGTCCTCTGCCACTTGTTCAACTGGTATTTGACAGGTATGGAGGTGGATGCAGCCCAGCCCTCCCAGAGAGTTGCAGAATATCCAGGTGTATCTCAGCTGAGTCTTAGCTTCTGACTTGGAGCAGTAAAAAAAGGTGACTGAGTGCTTTCCATAAATGATAAATGTTGATGTAGATTGATGGAGATATACTTAAACTGATCTCAGGAACACATACACATGTGTTAGAATAGCACGTGATAAATTAGGCATAGTGATGTATGCTTGGAAACTAAGGAAGGAGGGTTAGGAGTTCAAGGTCATCCTTAGTTACATAGCAAATTCAAGGCCAACCAGGGTTATATGAGAACCTGTCTATGAAGAAGAGACAAATGGCAAATATTTGTCAAAACCACACAATATGTCATTATGTACAATTTTATGTGTCCATTAAAATGAATTTTAATTTTAAAAATATATGTCCATCTAAGGGAAAGTTATGGCTAGACCCTGCAGTGCCTTTTTCAAGGGAAGATGGGTGAAATGCTACTTGGTTTAAAGAACAAGGTTCTGGGAACTGCCGGGATGTGTCCACTTCTGCTGTGTGTTCTGTCCAGCTTCTAAAATCTAAAGAGTATCACACTCCTGGTGCAGCTGGCTTTTGCTTTAGCATGAGGCCTTAATAGGATTGCATGGACTCTGAACACGGGTGGTCCTAGCACCTAAGGGGTGGAAGCAGGAAGATCAGGAGTCTGAGGCTGCCTCAACTGCATAAGATAACACCTGAAGTAGGATGGAATGTGCTAGAAGGCTAGAATGTCTCCAAATTTGTGTGGCATTTGTTTTGTTTTTCAAGACAGGGTTACTCTGTGTAGCTCTGACAGTCATGGAACTAACTCTGTAGATCAGGTTGTCCCTGAGGTCAGAGGTTGCCTGCCTCTGTCTCTTGAGTGCTGGGATTAAAGGCGTGACCACCACTGCCCTTGGTGACTGACTTTTAAGTGTTCCCATTTGTTTAAGTTTCTATCTATTCCACTATGTTGACTTTCTAACTTTTTACATCTTGTAAAAGTCTTGGTGAGGAGTAATATAAAGATTACTTACTGGTCAAAAACAAAATAACAGGGGCTGGGGAGCTGCTCTGACAGCACTGGCTGCTCTTACAAAGGGCCCAAGGTTTGATTCCCAACACCCAGTGGCAGCCCCAAAACCATCTGTTTTTTTGTTGTTGGTGGTGGTGGTATTTTTTTTTCTTTTTTGGTGTTTGTTGTTGTTGTTGTTTTGTTTTGTTTTGTTTTGTTTTTTGAGACAGGGTTTTTCTGTGTAGCCTTGGCTGCCTGGAACTCACTCTGGAGACCAGGCTGGCCTTGAACTCAGAAATCCGCCTGCCTCTGCCACCCAAGTGCTGCCCCGCCGCAAAACCATCTGTGACTCCAGTTACTCATGTGGTGCACAGACTTGCATGCAGGTAAAACGTACACATAAAATTAATTTTTTAAAGATTTATTTATTATTATACATAAGTACACTGTAGCTGTCTTCAGGTGTACCAGAAGACAGAGTCAGATTTCATTATGGGTGGTTGTGAGCCACCATGTGGTTGCTAGGATTTGAACTCAGGACCTTTGGAAGAGCAGTCTGTGCTCTTACCCACTGAGCTATCTCACCAGGCCCTAAAATTAATTTTTTTAAGCCCACAGGTTTTGAATCCGGAATGCCTAGGAATTCCTATCTTTCCTCTTTGTATGGATGTTTGTGTCAGTTTGGCTTCTCATTTATGAAAATGTAGAAATAGCAGGTTGTCTGGGCCTATGAGGGTCTGTGAGGGCCACCATAGCAAAGTACTACAGAAGCAAATCCTTGTTCTAGTGCCTGGAGTTCAAGGTCATGGTCTCTGTGCTTGCAGAGGTTTTCCCTCTGTTCTGTCCAAGTCAAAGTTCTTTATTCATTTTGGATTTGAGGTCAACCCACTCATCTCATTTTAACCCAAATAGAGTCACACCCTGATGTACTGATCCACAGAAACAAGTACATTAGTTGTGGACACAAGAGCACGCCTGCCCTGCAGCCACCCCATCAGCCTGTTGTTACAGGCTCACCTTTCTTCTGATGAGGCCATTAGATCTGTCCCAGATCTAAGGCATTCTAAATCTTTAAGATGCGTCACCTTATGTCCGTCCCCATTCCCCTTTCTACCCCACCCTGTAGTCCTGTGCCAGGGTTCTCTGATTGGTGTGTGGAAGTTTGCCTGCCTGCTGGTTCTAAACTCAAGTCATTGCCTTACTCTGTGGAATCACTAGAACCAGGCAAATTCTTACACAGCTACTTTCCATGACCCTCCATCACTGGAAGCAATGGCTGTGCTCTTGTCATTTCTGAACAAATGTTCCTCAAGGTGTCAAGTGATGGCATGTAGCCTTGTCTTCTGCTGTCCTTATCCCTAAATACGGTAGAAGGTATTTAGGGAGCACTTAACCTGGGTTCAGAGATGCAATATTCAGCCACCCTCATGGTTGCCCAGCAACAATCTGGCCCTGGGGACTGTGGCCTAAGCAGCATGTTCATTGGGCTGTCCCACTCTCAGTCTGGGAATCCCTGGGGAAGCAGCCAGAGGAATTGGTGCCTGGGCAACTAAGCAGCCTCCTGAGTGCCCCCTTTGCACATGTTTTCTCTTTCAGCTGGAGAGCCATCGCTCCGTGAGCAAAGCCCGGGTGCCTGAGCTGCCATGGCCACAGAGTGCAACCTACAGAGAAGCCAATCAACAGACGGAGCGAGCGAGTGTGTGTGTGTGCAGAGGAAGGTGTGGTGTGCCATTTGCGTGTGCATGCATCTGTTTACACTCTTATGATCCTGAATGTTGCCTGGGCTGGAGGAGTCCCTAGATCATGCCTTCTTACCAGGGCTGCTTCCTGACCCCCAGACACAAGACTAGAAGCCACAGCAGTGATCTTCAGCCCAAATCTGTCCCTGGGAGCCCCCATCCTTGTCCCAATAGGGTGGTAGGACCCTAGCTCGAATTCTGGTCTCTGCCTCCCCAGACTCTTCTTCCTCCCTCCTCCTTTCAGACAAGGAGCTGGAGGGCCACATTTTTGACTCTCATCTAAAGTATGGGGTTTCAGAGGCAGCCAGAGTCCTGCTGACTTAGTTCCCACTTTCTGACACTAGAACCTGAATAGGCTGGAGTAGATGTGTCCTGTCCAGTCTTAAACAGTCTGGCCAGTCTTGTAAAATTCCATGCTACTAGCAGGCTTCCCTGATGTCTAAGACTGCAAACTGGTGTGTTGTGTGCCCAGTGCTGCTTATGTCAGCTGCAGACAGCATATCTGCCTATGTAGAACCTTCTAGAAGCCAAGTGGGTCAAAGACTCCCAGTCTTCTGCCTTCTAGAAGCTGTAGACAGGCCATGGTCTGAGCTGGTGGAAGAAACTCACATCCCTTGGGTGAAAAGCCCCTGGTTCCTCTGGCCATACTCCTGACACCACATGCTCCAGCACGTATTACTAATACCCAGCCAGGCAAGCTGGACAGTCTGTTCTGCAGGCTTCAAGGGCCCACCCTGGACTAGTTAGCACTACACTGCAGTGTCAGCTGTCCAGGACTGAGCTTCAGGGGACTCAGACTGAGAGACTGAGGGTGGAGCACTGCCTGGGGCAGTTGGCGAAAGGTCAAAGATCACACCTGTCACACCAACCCCTTCGAAGAGCAGCAGTGGAAAGTTTGGCCTAGAGAAGTCAAGCCTTGCTTTCCAGGGGAGTCCTGCCCACTGCTGGGTCATATGGAGAAAGAAGTTATGAAAAGGAGGATCTGGGGGCACCTGAGCAAGTCTTCCTTCCACCCCGTGGCCTGCACTTGAGCCACAGTGTGTGTGTGTGTGTGTGTGTGTGTGTGTGTGTGTGTGTGTGTGTGTGTAGAGAGAAGAGAGAGAAAGAGAGAGAGAGAGTGAGAGAATGAGTGTGTGTGTTCCTGTTTGGATTTCTGTTCTCACATGTAACATTAAGCTGGCCTCTGGGCCTTTTCCTCTCTACCTCCCCTGTGACCTTTCCTAGCCTCAGAGTTGTTAATGCCCTTGGCCCTGGCCTTTATCATGTCAGACCAGAACCCTGGGGTCAGACTCCCCTCTCCAGCTGTCTAGTACATCTGATAGGCTTCTTTTTGAGATGGCCTCAGGTTTTCTCAGGAGAAAGCTGCCTTTAGTCCAACTGTTTATGTCCATCATTCTGACAAGAAGAATCTATGATTGTATGAAGAAACAGGGTACCTGTGATGTTCATGTTCAGAGTCCTGGGGTGTGGCCCCTCCTTCCCAGCCCCAGGCCAAGAGGAAAGAGCCAAACCATCTTGCTGGAGGGAAGGTAGAGTGAGCCTGGAGAACCAGTCTCAGGAGCAAAGGCTAATTCTGGGTCCAGGATTTAGTTTGCAGCATCTTCAACTATGGGGACAATGGCCTTCTCTGCTTTTTTGATGATGGCTCTCTCCCCAGGGTACAAGTTGGCAAGATCATTTGTCCTTCCACCTCCTTGACATGTTGGCCCATTCCCAGGACAGCCTTCCAATGAATGGAGCAGTCTACTCCCACAGCTGTGGGATAGAGTGGCCTGGAGCCTGGGGTAACTTCATGCCTCCTTTTGCCCAGCTTGACTGACCCTGAGGACTGTCACAGAACGGTGCCCCATGTCCTGCTCCTGGGACCTAGCATGGGGAAGAGATGGTTGCAGGCAAGAAGCACTTTTACAGAGTTCCCTATTGCTGGGAAGGCTGTGTTTCCCCCACAGTTTGTGAATATTTACCTGTTTTATAAATGTCTGATCCTGTCTGAGTAAAACTGTGCTATGTAGTCTATCTTGTGGGAGGTCTGGGACCGGGCTGCTTAGGCTGAACCCAGGTAAGACTAAACCAGGCTGTGCTGGATCTGCTGCAGTGAAGAGCAGTCTTACCTACCTTGGATGGAGGAGGCTGTGAGCTGCTGTAGTAGTACTAGCAGTAGCCCCAGGGTTTCAAAAGTTAGCCCAAACCACACGATACCACAACCAGTTCCTGGGCACCACCTCACAGTAGCACTGGGTAGCCTACTGAGATCCAGGGTACTGTATCCATTCTTTATGATGTACTAAGAATGTATGTGTACCCTCTAGACACATTTAACGAAGCTACAGCCAAACCTGAGGCCTGGATCCTGGCTCTGTCTTATACCATCTGGCCAGAGTGCCATGCTCATGGGTGTTCCTGGTGCAAGAGGGGCTCAGGCAAAGCCAAAGAAAATCACAGTCTGCTCTATAAACAGAAGGAGAGCTTTACTCTAGGCTTTTTACTCTCATTCCTGGCTCTGCCTCCAAGCTTCCACTGGCCTACTTTCTACTAAGACTGGCCTCCCTCTCTGGGCTTCTCATGTAGCTTTGGTGTGGTTGGAGAAGCTGAGATGCCTTTGTTCTTGAGCAGAAGTTCTATGAGAGGGAACTGTCCTACATACTCACACACTTCTGACCTCCTGGGGATGCTGCCCAGCTGACACAAGCACATATTAACCATGCTAAGTAGGCAAGGCTGATTTCCTGGGAGGAAGGAGGATGCCATAACAGCAGATGGTTTGGGCAGGGCATTGTGTGAGAGGGAGCCAGAACAGAAGGTTAAAGTGACCAAACCTTTACCTCTTGAAGCATCAGTGCCAGGGAGTGGAGAGGCAGCCAAGGCCTCTGGCTTTAGGTTCTAGAATGTTCTCAGGGCTGAAGCAGAGAGATTGAGTACTATAAGGTAGGTGTCTACAGCTTCTTGCTGGGAAGGGAATGGAGGCAATTAAGATTTGCATGGACCTCCACAGGCTGTAGAACATTTGCCTTTCCTGCTCCACTTATATGAAGGGCAGGATCTGCGGCCAGAGGTGACCTGGCAGGGAGGCACTCTGAGCCACCAAAGCTGGGGCCCCAGACTTGGCAATCGATGTTGTGTGAGAAAACCTAATACAGAGCCAAGAAGAAAACACAGCTAGACCCAAAGTAGGTGCAAGGAACAGAAGCAACCAAAAAGCTCTCAAGAATCCAGCTCTGAGGATGAGGAAGGTCCTAGGCCTTAGGGTAGGAGAAGCCAGTTCAGGACTGAATGAGTGTAAGAAGGGTGCTGTACAGAAAACACAGTGGGAAGACAAATGCTGAGAACTGGGCATAGGAGTCCACACTAATCCCCCAGTTTAGCAGGATGCTCAAGAAGACTGTCATCAGTTCCTAGCCTAGGCTACATAGTAACTTCCAGGACAACCTGGAAATTAAAGAAAAGTAAGTGTTGGGGTAGTCCTGGCATACAGAGGCTTCACAGGGCTAAGAAACCAAAAGCATGGCTCAGGTGATCAGGGGTAGCCAGGGCTCAAGAGGGTCTTGACAGAGGTTCCCCTTCAGAGACTTCTGCAGGAGGTGAGGGCTAGACCCCAGAGCACAGGTGGGTGTTCCCAGCTCCCAGGAACAAGCATTTCTATTATGTTTCTTCCTCCCCACGATCATGGAGGGATCATATTCCATTTCACACATGGGAAAGACAAGCCTTGGAGCTATGAGGTCACCAGTGCAAGTTCCCACTGCCTGTTTACTTGTGGAACCAAGCTGTGGTCTTAGCTCCATAGCTAACTGCTTTTGGACCCCACTCCACCACCATGTCTCCTTTCTCAGCTATCTTCTGCAACCCTCCTTCCCACCCCGGTTGCCTTGAAGGGCCAAAGACGGACTTGGGAAGCAGGATCTTGCCATCCGCTACCTGATGCCCTCGATCTAGGTCCAGCT
>JADRCD010173672.1:0-19411 GCA_019843815.1 Montemys delectorum | reverse complement strand
CTTCTTTGTATATACAGTTATAGAGTTTGTTGTTGCTTTGTTTTGTTTTATTGATGTTAGCCATTCTGACAGGTGTAAGATGAAATCTCAAAGTAGTTTTAATTTGCATTTTCCTGATGGCTAATGATGTTGAACATTTCTTTGTTT
The DNA here is from genome assembly GCA_019843815.1 of Montemys delectorum. Taxonomy (NCBI): domain Eukaryota; kingdom Metazoa; phylum Chordata; class Mammalia; order Rodentia; family Muridae; genus Montemys; species Montemys delectorum. The sequence goes on along the minus strand of JADRCD010173672.1, from coordinate 19,264 downwards.
TCAGCCATTTGCTGTTCTTCTATTGAAAATCCTGTTTACATCGGTATCCCCTTTTAAAATTAGGTTATTTGTTTTCTTGATACTTAGTTTTTTTAAAATTCTTTTTATATTTCAGATATTAGCCCTATATTTTATATGTAATGTTGGTAAAAGTTCTTTTCAAGTTCTGTAGGCTGCTAATTTGTCTGATTGATGTATCCTTTGCCTTACAGAAAATTTTCAGTTTGATGAGGTCCTATCAATTGTTAATCTTAGAGCCTGTGCTAACAGTATTCTGTTCAAAAAGTCAATTAATTCAAAGTTATTTCCTAATCTTTCTTCTATCAGATACAGTATATCTAGTTTTATGCTGGCCCATTTAAAGTTGAGTTTGGATACTGGGGTGAGGGGAGTGTTACCTGACCCCCTTATCAGAGGGAAAGGAGAGGGGGAATGGGAGAAAGGAGCTGTGAGGAGTACTGGGAGGAGCACAGGCTCATATTGTGATGTAAAGTGAATAAATTAATTAATGAAAAAAAGTAGTTGGCCAACAAAAAACAGACTTTGTATGTGTGCATGTATTGTTTTGCTAATTTTTTTGTTTTGTTGGGCTTTGTTTTGTTTTGATCTTTGTTTTTATTATGAGAGAGAATGAAGTTAAGTGGGAGGGAAGATTTGGGAAGAGTTGAAGAAGGGGAAGAATATGATAAAAAAAATATTGTGTGTAAAAACTTTTAATCAAAAAATACTGTTTCATGAAAACATAAATATATTATTTGCATAGCAAAATCAATTATCCCTAGAATTTAGGCTGAAAGCTAAAAGTGTGATTATTCTACTCAATTCCTTGCAGAATTGTGCCAAAGAATGTTTTCTTCACAAAGTCTTTGAAAACTTATAAAATCCTTCCCTATTTGAATCTTTGATAGATGAAATTAAAGACTGTAGACGATTACACATAATTCATAATGAGTTTTGAGAATAACATGTGTAAGCAGAAAAGATCCATGGAATGGGAAAAGTGCTGCCTCCCAAGAAGTCAGAGTTTTTTTTTAATGCATATATCAGCAAAGAGAAAATATTTTTCTATAGAGCAAAACAAAGAACTAAATAAAAAATAATATTACTTTTGTGAACAAACCTTGTTTAATCTTGGTTTGAGATTTAAATTATGTCACTACTTTTATATTTAGGAGAATCAAAGTTGTTAACATTTTAATTATCCAACAACACTAGTACTGAAGCAGATCTTGATGTGGCAAAGGCTTAATCATCTGTAAGTTTACACTGCACAATGGAGAAAGATATGCATTTAGTAACTAAAGGTAATACTTATATTTAAAAACTAAACTTTTTTAAAAAAGTCTGGCCTGAAGGAGATCAAACCATTTACTCAAGAAGAGAATTGTATTTTATTTTGTGAAAAGACTATACCACATAGCTGGTACATAATTATTGGGTTGCTAACACCCTTTAAAAATGTCAGTCATGCGAAACAGTAATATACATATATTAAGCTGAATAGGCATGTGATCTTTAACTCAATAAAGACTCTAAAAACAAACCCTGAAAACACAAAGTAACATTTATTATAATGTATTAAAAATTCTAATCCAACAGAAAGTTTTTGCTGAGGGAAAGCAATAGGGACAAAAAGAGAGAATGTGATATGAATTCATGTGTGTGTACAGTAAACAATGTAATCAGACTACTGCATGGTTGATTCTTGTGCTGTTTTGCTAAAGTAAAAAGGAATATTAAAAGCTGGGCAATGGTGGTACACGCCTATAATCCCAGCACTTAGGAGGCAGAGGCAGGCAGATTTCTGAGTTCGAGGCCAGCCTGGTCTACAGAGTGAGTTCCAGGGCTACACAGAGAAATCCTGTCTTGGAAAAACCAAAAAAAAAAAAAAAAAAAAAAAAAGGAATATTAAATGAGAACTGGAAAAATTTATCTGCTCTTAGTCCACATTTGAATTCATTACCAAAGAAAAGCTGAGTTACTGAATGTAGTAGGTAGAAAGTAGAAATCTTGAAAGCCTCACAGTTGCTATAAAAGAGACATAGCCAAAACCCACAACTAGTTTGGAAAGTAATGTGGCATAATCTAGATATACAGCTCTCAGACTGATACCCAAGGGACTCTACTAAAGAAATAGCTGCCCATCCATTTTCATTGTTGCTCTAATAATAATAAGCAGAAACTGTAAACAGCTTGATAGGTAGAGGTAATGAAAATGCTATACATTTATACAATGGAATATTATTCCACTAGAAAATTATAAATGTGCAAATAAATTGATGAATCTAGAAACCATCATATTGAGTGAGGTAACCCAGACATAAGAAGACAAATATTGCATGGTTTCTATTTTGTATGTTACCTTATAAACTGTATACACACAAAGCAGGGGGAGGGGGTTAGGTACATATTAATAGACTAGGGAGGAGGAGAGAATTTCCCAACAAAAGTAAAATAGAATGTAGTGTTTGGGGAAGATAAAGGGGAAATTAGAGGAGGATACTAAATAGGGAAGGGAATAGAAAAACAGGGTAAAGGAAGAAATATGGAAAAGGCCAACTAACACTGAAGACCTCTGAAAATCTATATGGAAACCTATACTGGAGGAGCATCCTAAAATATAAGAAAGTATATTTTCTAGTTACAAATCCTGTTAATTACAACAGTGACATGCCTGCAAGACATACTAATGAAATACTGGCCCAAGTGTTGCAGAATAATCACCCACAGTCCCCTGTGAGGCTGAGGACTCACCAGTGAGCTCCAGCTAACCAAGCATCAGTTGCCTACAGATGCAGACGTCAGTTGATTTAGGACAGAAGGAATAACTAGTAGATTTTCACTCAAATCACTTATTTATAAATAATTGCCTAGGTTGCTTTTTTGTTGCTGTGGACTAACCAAAAGCCAACTTGGAGAGGAAAGGGTTTAGTTCATTTTACATCTTATAATCTGATCATCAAGAGAAGCTATGGTAGGAGCTCAAAGATGCACCCTGAAGGCAGGACATGCAGCATAGACCATGGAGGAACACTTCTTACGGTCATACTCTCTTTCTTATGTTTACCAAAACTTTTTATACAGTTCAGTTCCAAGTGCCTGTGGATGGAGCAACACAATGAACTGGGCGCTGTCACATAGATAATCAATAAAGAAAATGACTCTCAGACATTCCTACAGGACCACTGATCCAGGCAATTCTTCAAGTGAGGATTTCTTTCCTCGGGTATGTCAAGATGACAACAAAACTAGTTAGTACAGATGATAACGAAAATAGAGCAGTTGTTGTTTGATACCATTAAGTTTTGGGATGGTTTGTTATACGACCAAGAGCACGTGAGTGTATGCACGCCTATGAGTGTGTGATATGTATAGGCTACAATTCTCCTATAGGATCAGAGGACAACAGGAACTGGATCTCTCCTATCAGTTAGGTCCTGTGGCTCTATCTTGAATCATGTGTCTTGAAAGCAAGCACTTTTACCCTCTGAACTCATCTCACTAGCCTATGCCTCAGTTTTTAAAGGGACATATTAATGGGTCATCTTAATATCTATGACTAGAGACCTACAGATATAACAAATATAACATAATAAATGAAAACATGACATATGCATAGTACCATTATCATTAAAGCATGCAGTAGTTACCTAAATTTCAAATTTAACTGGGTAACCTATATATGTTTTAGAAGGTAATTAGAATACATTTTAAAGTATTAAGTATTTTCCCTTTGTTGTCTCACACTTTAGAGTGTACTAAATCCCAAACTGACACAGAAAACAAAAGTAAAAATTGGTTAATCTCAATTGTATTAAAGTTTGCTTTAATCAAAATCCAGAGGTTTTCTAACTATAGAGATTTGATATCCTTCACTAGGTATTGCCTCATGAAGCAGAGAAATGCCTAGAAAAAACATGTTGGTGTGCTAAGGAGGATGGCTGGCTGGAAAAACACAATGGGAATGCACAGAGCAGAGGACCAAGTGGAGTAAATCACCAAGAATACAAAGGGGGGCAGAGGAAAAGATGCCACTAAGGAGACAGGAGGGGGAAGGAAAAGGAAGGGCAGGACCAGGTGTGGGAGGAGACAGGAGGGGGAAGGAAAAAGAAGGGCAGGACCAGGTGTGGGAGGAGACAGGAGGGGGAAGGAAAGGGAAGGGCAGGACCAGGTGTGGGAGGAGACAGGAGAGAAGGTAAGGAAACTGAATGGAGGTGTGTAGTAGTGGGGATGGGGAACTGGGGATAGGCACTAGAAAGTCCCAGATTCCAGGGAAGCAAGAGGTTCCCAGGACCCAACTGAGATGACATTAGCTGAAATAGCCAACAAAGGGGAGATAGAACCTGTAGAGACTACCTCCAGTAGACAGGCACAGCTCCCAGTTGTAGGATGGGGCCACCAAACCATATCGAAAATTTTAACACAGAATGGTTCCTTCTAAAGAAAATGCAGGGACAAAGAGTGGAGCAGAGACTGAAGGAAAGGCCATCCAGACACTGACCCACCTAGGAACTCATCCCATCAGCAAACACCAAACCCACACACTACTGCTGATGCCAAGAAGCACTTGCTGACAGGAGCCTGGTATAGCTATCCCCTACACCTCCTAACACTTGACCAATACGGTATGCTCACAGCCAACCATCAGACTAAGCACAGGGACCCCAATGGAAGAGCTAGGGGAAGGGCTGAAGGAGCTGAAGGGGATCGCAATCCCGTAGGAACAACCGGACCCCCCAGAGCTTCCAGGGACTAAGCCTCCAACCAAAAAGTATACATGGAGGGACCCATGGATCCAACTGTCTATGTAGCAGAGGATGGTCTTATCTGGGCATCAGTGGGAGGAGAGGCCCTTGGTCCTGTGAAAGCTTGATGCCCCAGTGTAGGGGAATGCCAGGACAGTGAGGAGAGTGTGGGTGGGTGAGTGGTGGAGCACCTTCATAGAAGCAGGGGGAGGAGAGATAAGATAGGGAGTTTGAGGAGGGGAAACAGGGAAGGGGGACATTTGAAATGTAAATAAATAAAATAACCAATAGAAAAACTGCAAAAAAAAATTGTCACTAACATCAACCCAGAGAATTTAGTGACAGCATGATGTCCAAAAATAAGTGTGCAAAACTTCTAAATTGAATCATCTTGATTTAGATAACAGAAGAGATAATAGCACTATAAAACATGTGTGAAACAAACAACCAAACAAAAAAAAAAAGATTTGGAAAGCAAGAAATCATACAGCTGTCACTCATGAGAAAGTATAATACACATGAATAATGTAACTAATATAGTATTTTATTCCAAGCTGTTGTTTTTGAGAAGGTGATTATTCTCCACTAAATATATTGTACCTGAGATTTCTAAGATATTTTTAAACACCTGGCATTTCTACTAGCTGCATTCAGAATGCTAAATTATGCTGATAGTTCTAGTAGCTAAGATACACATAAATCTTAGGCAGCAACAATTTTCAAATAAAAAATTTTAATTGATAATTTTGCATTTATAAAATGTGTCTGTCTCTGATATTTCTCCTAACTCTTTTCCATTTAAACTTTTTATTCTATGCTGTCTGCATCACTAAATGTGCTCCTTAAAGTCACAGTATTTTCCATTACACAGAGGGAACGTCTCCCATCTTCATAACTACCGTGCTGCCTCCTTCATCTCTGGTACTCTTCCACTTACTGCTAACTGCCTCATCCTGAATATCACTCCTGCATTACCTAACCAGGTACATCCAGATCTCATAAACCTGTGTATAGATTATAGACCCTTTACTAGCACAGGTACCTGCCCATTTGCTGTGTTCTGGGATAGGAAAAATAACAGCCAATGCAAATAAGATCTGTTCTCTATTTTTAAAATTGAAAAAAAATTAAAAATTAATGTACTGTCATCTTTGTTTTTATGACCAATTTTCATCAGAAATGATTTAATATAGTTATTACCTTCTTGGATAGAAGTTCTCAACCTGTGAGTCACAATCCCCTTGGAAGTCATATATCAGATAATTAGATTATGTTTCATAATAGTAGCAAAATTAGAGTTGTGAAGTAGCAACAAAAATAATTTTTCGGTTAAGGGTTACCACAACATGAAGAACTGTTATTAAACGGTTGCAGTGTTAGGAAGGTTGAGACCCACTGCTCTACATTAAAATGCCTACTCACAGATGCCAGTGCAGAACACTTCAATTGTGTTCTACTAGTTGTAAATTTAATTTTCTTAATCAAAAATAACTAATAATTAGAATTATTAATCATGTATAAAATATAATTAATAATTATAAATATATAATTCTGTATTCCCTTATAATGTTTAGCCCAGAAAATACATGTAATAATGTAGCTATAACAACTACATTATCTTTCAATAATGTATTTTATATCTAGAAGGGCAGTTCAGTATTTTGCTGTAATTCTTTGTGAATTATTAAGTGTTAATTTCATGTATCTGTGTGTGGCTTATTCACACAAATATTTAACTCCAAGATGTTTTTTTTCCATGAAACTGAACATATTTCTAGGCTCACTTCTTTTTGTGTTGGGTTTCTTGGTACATTTTTTTAGGGAAGATAAGTTGAACTTGTTGAGCATGATCAATGGACTTCCTAAATCCAGAAAAACCAACTTAGCATTACTATAAAATTCATCAAAGCAAAGGCAAGTAGAGAGATTTATGTTAAATGCAAAATCCAAGCCCATACTATTAATGCAGTAACTGTATCCTCCCAGTTTAAAACCAGTACCTACTTATGGAATTACATATAAAACCAAACGACTCTTATTCCTAAGTTCATAATGATTATTTTGTAAGTGTGGAATTTTGTCAGGTTGCTACTGACTGAATAAAATTGACCCCTTAAAATCTAGCTGGTCCAAAGGAAGGACAATGGGCTGAGAAGAGAGGGCTGTTTGAGGGAAGCTGCCAGAAGACTAGAAAGAGCATAATGAAGGAGAGGAAGAGAGAGTATGGTGGCCTATTGGGAGTTCACCGTGTCTGGTGGCTGGCTACACTTAAAGTCTGAGGGAACCTCAGAGAAGAGGGGGCAGAAAGACTGTAAGAGCCAGAGGACCAGGACACTGGTGAGAGACTATGTCTTTAGTATAAGACAGAGAATCTGTACCCATGACATCACAACACTATAGCAGCCTAATCAGGACCTGAAGAATATCAGGACAGGTGAGTGTGCTAATGAACTCCATGGTCCCACCCAAATGAAGAAGAGTTAATTTTCCCCATGAATAAGCCCATAAGTTATCAACTAATAGCAAGCAAGTAGTTAGCCCTAAAAACATACACCTAGGAGCAACACTAAATAGATTCAGCAGGTTTTATTTATATATGTATATGAATGTGTTTGTATAACACTAATAACCAAAGGAAAGAACAATCTAATCGGGTTCTGCTGCCATGTTCCCTTGGAATGGCTAGCTCTACCTCCCTCTCCAAGCTCTATCTGACAGTGTACTGTACAGGAGATAAAGAGAAGCGAGATATCTATCTCATGCCCTGCCTACACAAGCTCTTTCTTTTCTAATTTTCTAAACTCAACTCCTCTTGTCCATATTAACAGCAAGATGAGGGAAGAACAATTCAACATTCTGAACTGATGCTTTCTTTTTGTTTTAACAAGAACAAAAAAAAATTTAGTAGGACAGATAAAATAGCCTGTCCTCATACACTTTAGCTTTCTCATTTTACTTTGTTTAAAGACTACTTTAGGAAATACGTTTTCCCCAGACATCAACACAGGATGTCCACGGAGCTTCTGTTGGTAGACTCTGTTCTTTGGGTGATGGACTACACAGCACAAGGACACAGAAAGACAGATATGTGAGATCTTTAGTGCAAGAGTTTTACAAACAATCCTCAGCTCTTTGTGCTCTGTCTGTTGTCCTAGGGATTCTAAAATGATTTCTCTCATGGAGGTAGGACTGCTTCATTATTTCTTCTATACACAATTCAATGTTATTTAGTAATTTATTGTTCTTTAAGAATTGAAATTTTATAATGTCTCATTTTAAGCTGTAAAGACCATTTTTCATCTCTGTAACTATTTCTGTTCTGCCTGGTTCTGGCTATACTTAGAATCAAACTGATTAATGTAATTATGCCCCCAAACAACAGGGGTTGTGAGAGATGAGCCTTATTTTTAAGTCTAAAAGCATTTCTGCACATGCTTTTTACATGGTTAATGTTGAATAAACAAAGAATGCTAAGGAAAAAAAAACTATAATATATTGTTGTCCACACCCAAGAAAAAGTATTTTATATGAAACATTACAACTTTGATTTTTAAGGTTTTTTTATTTATAATTTACACAATAAAATATGTATGGTATAGAAAATCACTAGGTTCATCCAACAAATGTGATCTTCTTGGACCTGGATATAACTTTTTGTGTACCATACAAAATACTTGTTACAGGTAATGTATAATAATATCAACAATATCTGTGTTGATAAAAGTGTTTTCCAAATATTGCATCAACTATCACGCTATGAAACCATTGCAACTAAAAATAAGATTCAAACACTATTAAAATAATTGCAATTTAAAAGCTTCTCTTTCAATGCTTAAGTTGAAAAGCATTCTGCTTCTACACACAATGAATAATTAGTTCTGTTTACCTGCACTTAAGACCATCTAGGTTTTACCCTACATACAAATGACAAAAACTGTGTATAACTCATATTAAGAGATGAACAAAATTCCTGGTTGAAAACATGAAAGTTAATTCTGCATGAATATTAAATGGTGGTGTTGTAACCACTGATTATCTTACTCTATTTCTGGGCATTTTTTGAAATATTATATCCTGTTTTACTAAAAATCCTTATGATGCATACATTGTTTTTAGAGTGCTAACAATTGAGAGAATTAAGATGCAGAAAGTCACCTAAGGGCCTTATGCTAATGAAGGGACAGATGTGGCATTCCAACCAACTGCAGTCTGCCCTTAGTTAGTACGTGTATAGCTAAACAGTAGATTGTACTATCTCACCCATTAGATTGGCAGTTCTCACTGAAGAGAACACATAGAAATGGAGTTTCTTTAATACCTGACTAGAAGACCAACTGCCTTTAATTCTTTTCTGGTGACAGCCTACTCTGAAAACAGGCTCTTCTTTTCCTAGCATACCACAGATGATAGAACTTTTCTTTTCTTTTCAGTCTCTAATTGTAATTCCTTAAAACAAGGATTATTGAAAACCTGCAACCAATATTCTCTAGAATGTTGAATGACTTGATCAAATATCTGTGTGTGAGCAAATGCTGCTCACCATTTGTAGATCTGCCTGTTGGTATTCTAGATTGTACCAGAAAAATCATATCTATGCTATACCAGAACAGCATCATTACTTTCATATCAACATTTTCAGTTCTCCACAACTAAAAAATGTACAATTCTCTTTGAAATACCCATGGAAAGTTATCAACTATCCCACCAAAATAATGTCTCACCTTCTAAATCTTCTTTCTCAAAATGTGTTTTGAGAATAGAACGTGTTCCACCTCTATCCACAACGGCTTCTTCATCATTTCTCTATAGTGTAAGGAAAAATAAAATTAAACAAATGCAATTATCCATAGTCTTTTAATTTTAAAAAGTAAGCCTTAATGTTATCCACTATTTAGAGATTTAGTCTACCAGATTAGCAATTGTTGGATAAAAAAGAAGCTAAAATAAATTTGGTCATATATTCAGAGTAGTAAGTTCTTTGATTTAACATTGACAAGCTCATACATTCCTATTGGCATTATTTGTTAGAGAGATGAAAAGATTAAAACAAATCTTGTGAATTTAGTAGCAGTGATTTTAATCCCTGATAAAGAACTCCTATTAACAGGATCACATTTTTAAGAATACAAGAAAACTATGAAAATCATTAGTATTGACACCACACATGTTATGACAGGGTGAATTAATTCCACTTCCATTAAAAATTGATCTAGTCCCTTGAAAGCAATTAGTAGGCAATTATTAGATAAATGAAAACTCTATAATTACATTGCTGCAGTGTGAGACAGCTTATTGAACAAGATTATAAATTATAAATCATGTGATTAAGTCCCCATATAGTTCTCATATATATTTTCCAGTTTAAAATGACTGGATAGATACTACATATACGATCATTATACACATGCTCAAAACATACTGAATAATTTGGTATTCAGCAAAATAATGGATAAAGTATTTAATATAATCAATTTGACCACATAGGATAAAAAAGATTACAAAATACTGAAAACAGTAAAACTATTTCCAACATTTATCTGCTCAAGAATATATACAAAAATCTATTTAAAATAGACAGTAAACGTAGTAGGAGAAACACTCAAAAGAATGAAGCTTCTGAGATTTAGTTCTAAGTCAATTCCAGTACATGAATATTTAAAATGCAAAAAATATCTTTAAAAAACAGTGAGTGCATTGTAAAGTATAAGAACTTTTCCCTCTATCTACCTAACAACTTTGAAACATCAGAGATTTGTAACAACTTTCTTTCATTGAAAAAAAATCCTGAACTGAGTCCAATAACATGTTGTTATCCCTGGGCTGGAAACCTTAAAAGGCTATGTGGGCGATTGGATGTGGGACACACATGACAGAACCTACTTGCCAAAGAAAAAGCAAGTATGTTTAGCAAAAGGACAACAACATCAAAGCAGTAACAAAAGTAGTCTGATTCACAGAGACCTAGGATGCACACTACTTGATCAACGTGTTCTAGAAGGATTCAAATGGACAGTCTACTAAATTCTTACTTGATGTATCTAAATGAGGAACTTCCAAGTTAAGTCTGGAATGTCTAACTATTCCAAATGTCTAAGTAGAAATATTAAAACAGTGACTCCATTTTTCTGGTCTAGAAGGAAGATCAGAAGAGTTGATGCATGTGTCAGAGATATTCTGAAAAAGAAGGGACTGTCGAGTGAAGAAGCTCCCACTGCACAGCGTTGGGGATTGGGTGACAGGTTGTCTCATTTTCCAGCTTAACGAAGGGCGTAATATGATAGAGATGAGCCACAGATGAAACACCCAATCTATGTGTGTCATGTATTATATAGTAACTCATTAACACTTACAACTTCATGTTTTATCAATTAATTTAAGTTGAAAGGCAAAAATATTTAAATGTACTTTGAGAAGTATATTGTCATTGATCTTATAAGCCCTTTTAAATAGATCATCAGAAATAACTACTTCTGTGAACTTTTATTTGAGATGGTTAAGATTATGGATCCTAAGAGAAAAGCATCAAAATGTCTACTATTTCCCATTGATAAAGTATTAAAGGCAGCTAAAACCCTGTAGGAACAGACCATAGCAACAGAGCATTTTTCCAATGGACTTTTCTGATTTGTTTACTAATTCCTTAGAAATGTTTTCAGAAAATGAGGTGCTAGATTGGTATTGTCTAGGCAATCTAGAGAGAGTGGGTATTGTCTGATGAACTGATGCAATGAAGAGTGGTGCTAAGGCAGCATGGACACAACACAGCTAGGTCCATAAAGGGGGAAGTGGACTGAACACTACTTCATTTTGTATCAAGTAAACTTTAAATGTTCTCATGTTCCTGAGAAGAACCAAATTATTTACGTGTATAAGCTTAGCTATGCAATTGTAGTGAATAATCTCAACAGTGTGGCATCTAATTCATACAAATGTACTTGCCCTTAAAATGAAAGATTATAGATGTATTCCACCTAGCAAGATCAACATTTGTGTATTTTACATGTGCAAAAAAGAGACATGTTTTTAGCCTGATGTCTTGTGCTTTACAGATATATCCAGGAAATATCAAGAAAGAAATATACACTACAAATAAGGAAAATAGAAATGAAAATAGAGTGTATGATATTGGGATATTCTTTATTAAAATATTTAAAATGTTTCAATAAGAACAAGTAGAGGGTTAATATGCAAAATATATAAAGAACTCCAGAAGCTAACCTCCAAAAATAAACCAAACAATCCAATCAAAAAATGGGGTATAAAACTAAACAGAGAATTCCCAACAGAGGAATCTCAAATGGCTGAGAAGCACTTAAGGAAATGTTCAAAGTCCTCAGGGAAATGCAAATCAAAACGATCCTGAGATTCCATCTCACACTAGTCAGAATGGCTAAGATCAAAAACTCGGGTGACAGCAGATATTGGCGAGGACGTGGAGAAAGAAAAACACTCTTCTATTGCTGGTGGGATTGCAAGCTCGTACAACCACTCTGGAAATCAGTCTGGCAGTTCCTTAGAAAATTGAAAATAGATCTACCTGAAGACCCTGCTATACCACTCTGGGGCATATACCCAAAAGATGCCTTACCATGCCACATCCCCTATGTTCATAGCAGCCTTGTTTTGATATCCAGAAGCTGTAAACAACCCAGATGCCCCATGACAGAAGAATGGACACAGAAAATGTAGTTCACTTACACAATGGAATACTACTCAGCTCTTAAGAACAAGGACATCGTGAGTTTTGCAGGCAAATGGATGGAACTAGAAAATGTCATCCTGAGTGAGGATTATTTTAAAAACTCATCTTCTAATATTATTTTGTGAAAAAAAGGCATAGCAAAATATCTGGCACTAGTTTATGTTTAATGTGTTTTCAGAGAAACACGTTAACCAGTGTAATATTTGCCCTTATCATTACTATTCTATCAATAATAGTTATTCTGTTACTATTATTATTCACTATAATTGTTGACACATTTTTCTACTCTCCAGATAATGAACATTACTTCATTGATCTTGGAAACTTTTTCTTTTGATTGTCCTAATCTATTTTTAGAGTTCTTAAATTAATAAGCCATAATTTGTTTACCACTAATTTTTTATTAATAATCACTACATGTAAAAATCTTGCTGAATTAAAAGTCACAATTGCCATTAAAGATTTCATACTTGAAGGAAGAAGCTATGTGTGTATTTTTTAAAATGGCAACCACGTAAGTGTTATAACAGAAACTGGCTAAACATAATAAATGGTGTATAAAATGTACTAATCCACTAATTTATAATAAAACTAAGTATCATAGGACAAACAAAATAATCAGTATGAAAAATGAAATTCCAGGTAGAGGGCATGACTTATGCAAAAGAACAGAGTTATCAGTGACTTCAAGGTAGAAAATTGCTGCTTCTTTTGATTTGACAGATTAATTTTTATCATGTATCACAAATGATTATACCTAATGGATGAAAATTCATTAACACAAACAACTTTATAGTAACTTATATGGGGTAAAGTACATTCAACAGAACTAGAACTAAAGTCTGGTTTTCTGATTGTTATCCAAATCAAATCACTAAAGGATTCTGAATCTGTATTCCGAGTTTCTTAGTTCTCTGACTCTTCTTACTGTCGTATACAATTGCAGTAATATTAACTACCAATCACTGTAATTATAATAACCTCTGTGTACTTTGCTATATATTACAGAGCATATATAGTCTTGGTATATTTCTAAAAAGATGAGTATTCTGGAGACTTCCTAGCTCTAGGGATTTCCCAGGGACACTCTGCTACATATGCTCATGTTTGGTTTGTGTTTTTCAAACCATAGTTTGCCTTAGTTAAGCTATATCAAGCAGAAAGTCTATAATGGTAAGCAACGCCCACAACTTACAGAGCAGCTATTACAATACCAGGGCTGATGGTTTTATATGTATTATTTCTAGTGGGAAGGAAATCAGGGGGAAAAAAAGGAATATTATGAAAGCTAAGACATACTGTTGGGCTGCTTCCACGGAGTCCTTCATGACCACTGCAGATTACCTTGACCTATGCCACCCTATGCATTTGAATGTATCTAACCTGCAACAGTGACTGACAGACATATCCCTAGAGCTAGGCTTCCTGGATAATGGCAATTTTAATCTCTGCTAAACTACTTAAATTTCCTTGTATCCTACTATACATAAAGTAGAATTTATGAAATGATGATGATTTAAATTGACTTTAAATAAATACATGAATATATATCACAACTTTACCAAATTTAGTAGGAATAATGATTAAAATGAATATTAATTAACCTTATTGAGCACCTTGGTAAGTTTCAACAGTGTTTCAAGGAGTAAGTCATTTGACAATCAACATCACATTAGAAGTCTCCATAGCTTGTACTGCCTTCCCCTAAAATGTTCAGAGATTTCAATATACTTATATAACCTTTAACTGAAGCTGGATATAAAGGATGGGTAAATTGAATAATAGTGTACATAAAAGCACATTTTGCAATATACTTCACTGGATCCTACTGCTCTCTTTTTAAAAGCAGGAGTTCAATGAAATATCCAATTTTTAATTGTTTTCTTAACTAATGTTTCTATATTATTTTTAAAGACTTGAGGTAAAGGTTTCCTAGATCTCTAAATGTCTTTTACCTGCTTCTTAAGGAAGAAAATAATATTTGAACTTGGAATATCAATTATAGTAAACTTATGTTATAAATACATATTTTATAATTAAAGTTATATAAAATAATACATAGTAAGTGTTAGAATAAAATTGTTAGTGTTAATGAAATTTAACCTATTAGGTGTAATTATTTGTAATTCATGCAAAAAGTCTGAGTAGCTACTCAAAGCACAAGCTTTCTTCCAGAAATATGTCTACAATCCTAAAAGAAGTATTGGAAGTGTGCCAGACCTCTATCTTGTCTAGTCCTTACCTTATCTATCTCCCAAGCAGTAATAAATCACAAGGAATAAGAACAACTCAAAGGAATTTTTTTAAAAAGTCTTTGATTATATGTTTGCTACTGTTTTACAAAGTTAAAAGCTCATCTGTTCTGGTTTTCACACTAAGATTGCAAGCAGATTTTACCTTTCTCTGTGGGTTCTGTAGATCAGATTTGGATTCTCGTATAGGTAAGGCAAGTAGTTTACCAACTGTGCCATTTCTGAAATCCCTCAAAACTTTTACATCTGACATACTTAGTATAGAAGCTATATTTAAACGTGTATAAGATCTTAACTTTTCAATACAGAAGACACTTTCTTAGGTCTAACACCAAAGTTACGTCCAAGCTGCGATGCACAAAAGAATTAATTAAGGATTTTTACTTATCTTTCCTGTTGTTCCTGGACAACCTGAAAACCTCTAATGGAGTAATATTACCTTAGAGGTAATATCAATATAGTAGTAGATGGATTACTTTATTATTCCTAAACATATAAAAAGCCAAGCCAAAATAGCCAGTGGCTCCCATGATTAGAATAATAATTACTCTATCAAATTTCTCTAAAACCAAGTTCGTTTTATCCAAATATTTGCCAGAGTGACATGAGTATTCACTGTACTAAATGATCTCACTACATTGCCCTTGGTTAGGAAATGTCAAAAACAAAGCCAAGGCTAAATCAGATTACCTGCCAATAAAACAAAGCTGCCTTAGGACAAGCAGGAGGTCTTTTAGAATATAAAATCTGGGTGTTTGTGGGGAGACCGAGTAATGCTCTCATGTGCAATTTTGATAAAGAATTTTGTTAAAATCCTTCATTTTGTTTCTAACCCCCTACTGGTTCAACTAACTACTAAATCTACTCAGGAATTTAATTTTCATTCCCAGAGTCTCAAAAGAGCTAGAGTTCTTAAAATGACTTCAAAACACAGGAGCTGCTCTTCTGTTCTTTATTTCATTTTTCCCTCGAAACGAGGAGATCAGGGGAAAATAATCTGTTCTTAGTTTGAAAATCATAATGTAAGGCTCAAGACTCTATGGTTCCATGTACTATACTCTACCATTCTAAGAAGCCTCCCCTGTGACAGATGGTTTCATTTACTCCAATAAACTAAAGCTGGGCTGGGATATTGTGCATTGCTCAAGTATACCACTCTTTCTGCATCCTACCTTTTACTGTGCATCTCCTCTCTGTAGACTACTCTCCTTTCTCCACATCTACACCTTTGCGTATTTATTTAAATAGAGATTCATATTAAAAAACACTCAACAATTATCCCTCAGTCCGGCTTATTTCTCATAACATGATTATCTCTAGTTTCATCCATTTTCAGTCAAATTACCTGATTTTGTTCTTTATGGCTGAGTAAATCAACACTGTTTATAGATACACCACATTTTGCTCATCAATTCATCTGTTAACAAACATCCAAAGTAATCCCATCCATGTTATACATGCATTAAAATGCCATACTCAAACCCATTATCATGCACAATGAATATATGCTAGTAATATGAACAAACAAAACCTACTTGCCAAATACCAAAGAGTATTACTAATTTGCATACTACCTGCCACAAACTATTACAACTGCTTTATGTACATAATCTCATTCAACATTCACAATACTTTGAGGATCACCTTCCCTTGGTTACAAATAAAGAACAGTGATCATACAGCTGGCTTATAATATATCTAAGTTTTAACCAAGAGACTTCGGCCAACTAGATATTTAACCACAGTATATTCGGCCTCTTACATTAGTTCAGCTATTACAAACCAGAATCAATTTGTAACTCAGCCTGTATTGCTTTAATTGAAGGTTTTAATACAAGATATCAAGCACTTTGGAGGCACTACTGGGCAAAATGCCCAGTTAGGGAGTGGAAAATAGAGGATTTGCATCTGTTCTATGTTCTACCCACCTCTCTGCTATTTTCAGCAAGCACGTTGATATAAAACAGAACAGAGTAACACCTACTGTCCATCAGTCAGAAGCAAACACCTGCTTCAGTTATAGTTTCTCCTGGTCCCCTTCCTCAGAGCCTGAGGTGACGAGTTCTCCAGTGCTTTTCATCAGAGCTCCGTATTTTCAGGCAGGTGAGGTGGTGGACATATGTGATCCCAGCAATTGGGAAACCAGGTCAAAAGATTGACAATTTTTCAGCTAATCTGGGGATTACCATATACAGGAAGACTCAGTCTCAAAATTTTAAAAGTCTTAGAATTTTCAGTCTGATGTGTACACTCAGATATTTATTGTTCCACGTACAGTGCAGATCGTCCAATTACAACCATACTCTCCCATACTTGCTGCTCCTTATTTCAAATGCTTAACCTCAAGATTAATAACTCTCTTCTATACTATACGTGCCTATTGAATTATTCAAACTTCACCTGGAATTACAGCTATATCCCTAATTTAAACATGAGTCTCTTGGTTTCTGCCTTAGCTGCCTGCAAGGGACTAGGATGAGCACACCTTGAAGTCAATTTATGCTGGCTTATAAATATACAACTATTTTTTGATACAGGGTCTTTCTGGCCTTGAATTCTCAATCTTCTTGTCTACCAATAAAATGGCACTCTGCACAATTATTAATCTATCTCTAAGTCTACCTTTGATTTCTTTAATGTTATGAAATATATGTGGGAGAAAAGAACAGTAATATGTAACTCACACTAGAGTTAAGTTGTAACAAACCACTTTTGAAGAGTCATCGCAAAATATCTACATTAATGTCTATGCATTTTCTCATTCATGCCTTGACAACAATAAACGGCTTTTCTTTTCTTTTAAATACAATATCTTACAGATGACCACCTTTCTCTTAATATTCTCTGAATTAAAGAATTACACAATTATTTATGAACAACTTATCTTTAGAAAACTTTATGATGTATGATATGCATTATAAAATAGTGCAGATACTGTAAAAAGATGACCTCTTGCTCCTAAGATTAGCAATGGACTTCACTGTTCAAAGTTCAAACCCATATTGCTAAACAGGAAGAATGGTTGGCATTCCATTTAAATGTCTGCAGCGCTCTAACTGGTTTTTGCTTTTCAATGCAATATATTTTAACACAGTAGCAGAGACATTTTTCTGACTTGCAACAGTAAAAACAATTTTAAGGCTTTTTTCATATAGTAAAATTAATGATATTTAAGTGTTACTAAAGAACATGACCAAATACTTTATGGTTTGGTTCTTCTAAAAGACCAAAACTACAGTAAAAATAAAGCAAAATTCTGTGAAACCAAAGCCTAGAAGAATCCTGAAGCCATGCCAAGAAACAGAATGTACTCCTAGTGACTAATACATGCAAATACTGGAAATAAATTCTAACAGATTAAACAGGTTTTGTAGCAACTAAAAGGTATATTCAAATCTTCCAAAATTAATCAAGCTTAAGAATATGGCAGTCTTCCCAACTAATAAGAATGTAAGCTGCTAAGTAGCCAAAATAACATATAAATTATATCCAATATCAGTGGGAAGAATGTTTTCAATGTGCTTTTAATTAAAAAAGAGAAACAGCCCTAACTGAATTTATTCACTGTTTCAGGCTTTGTCCAATGTATTCATTTGTAATACTGCACTTTTCACCCTTAGGAGAAGTTAACTTAGTTATAGTTATGTTGCAGAACTGGAAAGTCAACACTGTCCTCTTGAAAAATGTTTTAACATTCATCTTCTTTTAATACCAAACCTAACGGATTTGATAGTTCTCTACAACTGACTCAGAAGTATGTATCATTAACAATAAATAAAATACAGTTCTTTTTTAAAAATCTGAAGGTTAACCACATAATTCTGTTGTATTGAGAATGCAAGTCTGAAGAAAGCCTACACTAAAGAAAAGTTAAATAAATTTAAACTTGAGGTTTTATTTATATGCACACACACTCACATACACACACACACACACACACACATACAGAGGGAGAGAGAGAAAGAGAGAGAGGGAGGGAGGGAGGGAGGGAGGGAGAGAGAGAGGAAGAGAGAGCGCTTAAAACAAAGAGTCTCAATACAAAACAAATATATAAATCCAATGTTTTAAGGATTTTCTACAATTTATAGTTTAATGGAATAAAATCTTTCAGTTTGAAAATGAAAGTAAGCAAATGTCAAATTTCTCTGGGTCAAAACATCTTCAAGACACTTAGAAGCCACAAGCCTCCTTTATGTAAAACAAATTCACAATCAGCTTTCAGATGTGGTAATGCCTTAGCATAGATGTATGTTAAAAGCTGCAAGAGCATCACAGGATCTAAATGATTTTAAAATGGCTTTAAAAGATGTCCTAGAATAAAATATAAATTTCATGATTTAGCTTACACCCTGGACAAGTTTGCTTCCACTCACCAAACTTCCATTGCTGTGTGGTTCAGGACAGTGCTAACACACTGACTACTGTGATTAAATCTCAGATAACAAGCACATTACAATACATATCTATAGGCAGATGATGATTAAGTATTATTTTCAGTTCAATTCATTTATGTTATTTTTATCATTTCAAGTAAATCCGGATCTAATCAGGATTAATCTAGAAAA
>JADRCD010173666.1:0-25907 GCA_019843815.1 Montemys delectorum | reverse complement strand
TTGACTCTGAGGAGTTCTGACACAACCAGGATCACAGGAAGGACAGGCTCCAGTCAGATTTAGCAAGGGCAGGTAGCACTAGAGATATCCGGATGTGTGTGTGTGTGGGGGGGGGGGGGCGGGGCGCAAGCATAAGAAAATAAACAACACAAACCAAGGGCACTTGGCATCATCAGAACCTAAGTCTCCCACCATAACAAGTCCTGGACACACCATTACACCGGAAAAGCAAGATTCAGATATAAAATCACTTCTCATGGTGATGATACAAGACTTTAAGAAGACATAAACAGCACCCTCAAAAAATATAAGAGAACACAGGTAAACAGCTAGAAGCCCTTCAAGAGGAAACACAAAAATCCCTTAAAGATCTTCAGGAAAACACAAACAGATGAAGGAAATGAGCAAAACTATCCAAGATCTAAAAATGGAAATAGAAACAATAAAGAAAATAGAAAGAGAGACAACCCTGGCCATACAAAACCTAGGAAAGAAATCAGGAATCATAGATGCAATCATCATCAACAGAATACAAGAGATAGAAGAGAGAATCTCAGGGGAAGAAGACACCATAGAAAACATTGACACAACAGTCAGAGAAAATGTAAAAAGCAAAGAGCTCCTAACCTAAAACATCCAGGAAATACAGGATGCAATGAGAAGACCAAACCTAAGGATAATAGGTATAGAAGAGAGTGAAGACTCTCAATGTAAATATCTTCAATAAAATTATAGAAGAAAACTTCCCTAACCTAAAGAAAGAGATGCCCATGAACATACAGGAAGCCTACAGAACCTCAAATAGACTGGACCAGAAAAGAAATTCCTCCGGACACATAATAATAAAAACATCAAATGCACTAAACAAAGAAAGATTTTTAAAAGCAGTAAGGGAAAAAAGGCAAGTAACATATAAAGGCAGACCTATCAGAATTACACCAGACTTCTCACCAGAGACTATGAAAGCTAGAAGATCCTGGGCAGATGTCATACAGACCCTTCAAGAACACAAATGCCAGCCCAGGCTACTATATCCAGCAAAACTCTCAATTACCATAGATGGAGAAAACAAGATATTCCATGACAAAACAAAATTTACACAATATCTTTCCACAAATCCAGCCCTACAAAGGATAATAGATGGAAAACATCAACATAAGGAGCAAAACTACACCCCAGAAGAAGCAAGAAGGTAATCTTTCAACAAATCTACACAAACCTAATTCCACCTCTTACAACAAAAACAACAGGAAGTGACAATTATTTTCTTAATATATTAACATGAAAATTAATATTACCAACATATCCTAATCAATTGAAATCCAATAATATGAGGAATTAGAAATTTGTTGATTGTCATCCAATGGTCTCTCTAATATGGTAATTGGAGAAATAGGTCCAACTTTGTACAATCTATATACACTTTCAGCTTGTTTGTTTGTGACAGTGTCTGGCTGTGTACAACGTAAGGGTCTTGAAATCTTGCTTCTCCTATCTCAGCCTCTCTATTAGTAGTATTGTTTATTTCATGTCTTTACACTATACTATGGTTTTCAGAACAGCTTACATATTTCAAAAGTAGTTATATATCCAAAAGAAACATAGATCATTAACTAGGGAGGTTGCTTGTAAGAGAACAACAAAGAGTGAGACTGAATGCTTTGCCTGACGTTTGTAACTCTTGTAGCAAGTTTGAAGAAGAGGACTTCATGTTACTCTTTCTTTGAGATGAATGCTTTTCCAAATTATCACAGCTAATGAACTAAATTCTCACCCTGACTCAATGTCTGTGCCACCCTCCAAGCAGAACCATTGTTCATTGAAACAGTTGGTGAGTGACTTTATGGATAGACCATCTTAATACACACACCATTTCTTAAATGAATGTAACCTGTTCTCTGTGGGCTGAGAATAAAGTCACTCACTCAAGTCAAATAATTTTGACCATAGCAGGAAGTCTGTATCCAAAAATTGTGCCTACAATTCATTTCTTGGTGCAGCAGAACTATCAACTCTCAGCTTAGCTACGATGGAGGTAAAATCCTTTGGTGATGTGAGGGTCATTGAAGTACAGCCTCATTACAATGAAATCCAATGTCTAAAAATTATTCTTATTTTGGGCTTGTACCACAGTAAGAGCCAAGATTTTAAACTCTACTAAATACAAAACAAACAAAAAGACTTTATATATTTATGTTCATTTAGGAAAATACCAGTAGTGATGTATTATTTTGAAGTATACAGTTAATATGTTTGGAGTTATTTAAAATTTCTATTGGGAAAAATGTATTTTCACTATTGCTGTAGATGAGCATCTACATAAGACTGTTAAATTGATTGTTGTTTTATATCAAACAACTTTTATAATACTTATTTGTATTGTTATAATATTTTATAAATTTTAAGGAATATGACAAAAAAGATATTGTAGGTATTGAAGGGGGGGTCTCTGGGAGGAGTGGGATACAAAAGGGAAACAAGAATGTGATTTAATTCTATTTACTTAAAATGTTTTTAAATGTTAACAAATTCAGATAAATTGAAATCACGTAACTTTTCTCATTATAATGCAATAAAAGTTTTAAAAAAGAAAGAAAAACTGTTTTGAGATTCTATTTGTCTTAGTGAGAATGGCTATTGTCAGGGCTTAGAGAGATGGTTCAGTAGTTAAGGGTCTCTGTCATTCCAGTAGTGGACATACGTTTAGTTCCCAGTATCCACATGGTGGCCCACAAACATCTGTAACTCAAATTGCAGGTATCTGACACCCTCTTCTAACATCTACAGCTACCAAGCATACACACAGTACATAGCATATATGCAGAGAGAACACACTCATACACATACACATAAATAAATTTAAAAGGAAAATATTGAAAATGGTTATTACCAAGTAAAAACAGAAGATATTGGTGAGGATATATGGGGAAAGAGGAAACCTTACATACTACTGATGGAAATGTATGCTCATACAGCCATTATGGAAGTCACTGTGGAAGCTCCTGAAAAATCTAATAGAGCTACCTATCATACAACCTAACCGCCACTTGTGGGTATATAAACCTGAAATACTGTCAATACACCATAGAGACCCTTGCATAGTCAGTTATTTCTATACTATTCATAACAACACACACATAGATGACAAATTTTTGTAGAAAGAAAAATAAAATCATGTTATCTGCAGGAAAGTGAACTCTAGTTCACTATGTTAAATGAAATAATCCTGATTCAAAAAGAAAAATAATCATCCATCTCTTTAGATTTAAATTTCAATATGTACACATAGGCTATATGTGTCCAAAAAAGAAAAACGAAATTAAAAAGGGTACCATGGTAGGTAGAAGAAATTATAAAGGGCAGTGGGGGAGAGGGAGTAAGGGAATATATGTGACATAAAAGCAGAAGGGTGGACAATTTAGAGGGAGAGAAAGAACCAGACCAACAAGAGGCTCTGGGGAGGGAGAATTGGTGGGCAGCAGTGAGGAAAAGGGAATGAATACAAATAAAGTATAGCGGCATAGATGTATGAAATTCCATAATAAAACCCATTACTCTGTAGACTAAAAAAGTAGGGACAGTGATCTGCCTCAAGTGGGTAAAAGTGTGACAACCTGAGTTCCATCCCTGGAACTTATGTAGAAATGGAAAGAGAAAATTAAAATCCGTATAGTTGTCTTTTGGCCTCTGCTTGTGGGTACATACAAATATACATTAAGCAAATAAAAAATTGAAAAATTAATTTTACTAATTATCTTGCATCGAGGCTTTCATATCCTCTGCCTTCCTCCATCTATTTTTGAAAGTTCCACATATGCTTTTTTATTTCCGACACATTCTCTTAACAACTATGAAGTTTATATGCCCTGCCTCTCTACTACATGCTAATTCATTACATACTACTTGTTTGTTTTTTTTAAAAGATTTTTTATTTATTTATTTACTCTCTTCAGACACACCAGAAGAGGGCATCAGATCTCATTACAGATGGTTATGAGCCACCATGTGGTTGCTGGGATTTGAACTCAGGACCTCTGGAAGAGCAGTCGCCGAGCCATCTCTCCAGCCCTGTTTGTTTGTTTGTTTGTTTGTTTTTTTGAAGATTTATTTATTTAGTATATGTAAGTACATTGTAGCTGTCTTCAGACACTCCAGAACAGGGCACCAGATCTCCTTATGGATGGTTGTGAGCCACCATGTGGTTGCTGGGATTTGAACTCAGGACCTTCAGAAGAGCAGTCAGTGCTCTTAACCACTGAACCATCTCTCCAGTCCCTGTTCATTTGTTTCTCAAGACAAGGTTTCTCTGTGTAGTCCTGGCTGTCCTGGACACTGCTTTGTAGACTAGACTGGCTCCAAACTCAGAGATCTGCCTGCTTCTGCTTCCTGAGATTAAATTCATGTACTATGACACTGGTTTCATTTCATACCTTTTGATCTCATCTATTTCTGCCAATATTTTATACCTTGTGCATAGGATTACTTCACATTTGTATCCCAGTACGGAGAAATTTATAAATCTGTGTCCATAACTAATAATAGTAAAGTGGGGGAAAAATAAAGAGGAAAGATAAGAGGACAAGATCAAGTCATAGAATAAGGGTAAAACTGGTGGTTCAGATGCAAGCTTCAAGTATGAGCTAAGGTAGCACACAAATATAGAACTGAGAGATGGCAGAAATTACATAAAAAATCTGATTACATTACCTTGAGCAATCTTATACCTCCACAACAAGACCAGCAGGTTTTAAAAACAAACTGACTTGTAATTTTTGAAATGGGTGAGACAATTCAGAAGGCTACACCACACCCATGCTTATAACTTTGTTTTTTTCTCCCTAAGGCTGAACCATGAATGCTCTGTCACCAGAAATATTGCATGCAACCATGAAGCTAAGTTTATTGATCAACAAGCTAATTTGGCCTTCTTAGATGATTTGATTGAGAATAATTGATAAATGTGCATGGATCTGGCTGGTAGTTAATGTAGAAACTCACAAATGATCAGGGAATGTCAGTGGAGTGCAAATGAGAAAATTGTACCATACACCCCCCAAACCCCACCAAAGCCTTTTCAACAGACTGTTGCAGAGGGGCTCCGAAAGATCCTAAGAACCAGAGGTTAGGGGAGACCAGAGTAAAACAGTGTCTTTTGGACATGACAGGAATGTGGCACCCATGAACTCACAGTAGCTAACAAGCACAAAATCAAGCCAATCAGCATTCCAACAATGAGCAAGGAGGGACTCACAAGTCCACAAAACCACCCCAGGGAGCCAGAGAGACAGTTGGTGGCTTCTCAGGAAGAGTCAGTTCTTTAAGGGCATGGCCTATGGTTAGGGTAACCATGCTCCAGTGAATAGGCTCACATCCTTGAGTATATGGGAAGCATAAAGGACTTGGTGGGTTATTTAAAAAGAGGAGAGGGAGACATGAAGGTGATGAGTGAGGAGTTAGGGAAAGAAACAGAAGATGGATGTAATCAAAATATATTGTATTAAGTTCTGAAAGAATTAAAAAAAACTTCTATTAAAAACATTCTTGGTTCCCTGTGGAGGCTTAGCTGATGATCTTGGATTGCTTACACATCACATGCACTGTGACTGTCCTAACTTTGAGTTTGGAGTGATGCTCCTATCAGATCAATCATATCCTCCCACCTCAATACGGTGCAATGGTTTCTCAATTCATCCTTTACATTATCAATTTTTTAACACCTCACTTGCCTTTTGTGTTAATTGGCCATTTTGAGTGAAAACATAATCTGAATTTTTGGTTACTTGATGATATACTGAGAAAAAAATCTAACTTTTGCTGAGTTGTATCTTGAAGCAGACATAATATATAGCTATGGTTAAAAAAAAATCAATGTTATGATAGAGATCTAAAGTTCAAATATTAGGTCTGCCACTTAAATGATAAAATATGAAAGGTCCTCATTTTCCAATTAGTAGTCATCCTGTCAACACCCTCCTCGTTCTTGAGAAACGAGAGGCAGGAGCTCCAAGCTAGTAAGTGCAATGACTGTATTCAATCCCTACTGTCATCAAAGTAAACACAAAAAGAACTAAAGGCTATGATGCAGGTTAAAACTAACGAAGCTTGGGATGTACATAAAGTACTATATATAAAATAAGTGAAAACTTGAGTCCAGGTGAAATCGTTTCTCAGGTGACAGTATTAGATAATTTAGACGGTTGTAAAAGAAGGAAATGTGCTAGGATTACTCTGACAGAAAACTCACCCTTCCCAGTTTTATGACATCAAACCTTAGCAACTTCAAGCCTCTGGTATCATGCAAAAGTACAGACACTTAGAAATCAATTAGGCTTATTAGCATTAGTATGGAAAATTTTGATGCTTCTTAAAGATGACACTGAGAATTCTCATTAAAGCTTATATGTAAATAATGACTAGGCCAGTAATTACTTAGAAAAAATTTGTAGCAAGAAAAAAAAAAAAAAAAAAAAAGAGCAAATTTCTCACTTATTCAGAGGGAAAAAAAAGCCTTCACAGTGCTGCTATGTTTAAAAAAGAAAGCTGGTAGAAGATCCTTGATCTGTTTGTTCCACAGGTTTCCTGTAAACTGAATACTATTGAAATCAGGGTAGTGATACTGAATTATGTTGATACTATTCAAACAGAAAACATTCTATGAAGCAGACAAATCCCATTTCCTTCTTTTTATTAGCATACTATTAATGATACAAAATAATGGAAAAGCAAAGACAAAAGATCTTCTGTGGATTCTACTTTAGTAGATAGAGAGCACCGACATTTCCTTTCCTGTCTTGTTTTTCTTGAGGCAAAGAATTACTAAGAAACACTTATTTCCTCGTAGTGTGATTCAAGAGACTGGGGGGTGGGGGTGGGGGTGGGGAAGGAAAGGAAAACTGCCCAGAGAAAAAAACTGCTCAAGTCATAAGGAAGCTTTCTAGAGTGCCGTTAGTAGTCAATAAACTGGAAACTCTTGATGTTAGTTAGACAGGCCCCAGCACCCACGGCCAGCCAGGAGCAGTGCAGCACCTGCCAAAGATCGGAAACTGATACGGAGAGGAGCGACGGCGGGATCTTTTTAGCTCGCAGCCCACAGGACACATCTCACCTGGCTCCAGGGACCCTCGACCCGGTCGGTCCCCGCTCCCCCAAACAGCCCTCCAGCGCTCCAGTAACTCTAACCCCCCACCCCGTCCGCAGGCCAGGCGGGACGGGCTACGCCTACTTACTGAGCTGTCCTCCGCCCGACGTCGTGCTCGGTTCCCGACCTCCGGCGCCCCCCGCGGCGGCGGCGGCGGAGCCGGGGATCCCGGGCGGCCCCATCCCCGGCGGGGTCCCGCTCTGCCTCTCGAAGTTGCCGGGGTTGGAGAAGTAGTCGCGCAGCCGCGGCAGCTCGCGGCCGCTCTCCAGCAGCTCCGTGTGCAGCTCCAGGGCCGTCAGCAGGTACTGGTCGCGCAGCAGCTGGGCGGCGATGGCGTCGATCGACAGCCGGGCGGGGGTCTCCCCGCCCGGACCCAGGGCCGCCGGGGCGGCGGGCGCCTCCGCGGGGAGCCCCGGCCGCGCGCCGCTTCCCAGGCCCACGGGGTCCTGGGGCGACAGCGAGCCCGCGGAGCCGGGATCCAGGCCGGCCCCGGCACCCAGCCGAAGTCCTGCCCGCCGGTCCTCCGGGGCCGCCACCTCGTCGTCGTCCTCGTCCGAATCGCTGAGGAAAGGGTTCACCCCGCTACCACCGCCGCCGCCTCCGGGCGCCATCGCCGCCATCTTCTTCTGTCAGGAGTGTGGGTGCTTCCCTGCTCGGCCCGACGGGCCCTCGGCCCGAATCCCCGTTAGGTCCCGACAGCCGCTGACCACCTAGGCAGCCCAGGCTGACCTAGGCGCCTCTCCTCACCTAGAGACTAGGCCGGACTAGGAAGGCAGGAGTCCCGGAATGCAGCGGCAGCACCTCCCGTCTCGGCCGCCGCTGCAGCAGTAGCCGACTCGGCAGGCGTCTTCCTGGTCTCTAGTCTCGCGAGAGCTGGCTCGGTTCCATCTTCGCCCCGCCCCGTCCCCGCCTCAGCCCTGCCCACCTCCGGCCTTGGAGTCGGAAGATGGAGGGAAACCGCTAGGGGGTGGGGGAAGGGAGGGACTCAAACGTAAGGCCCCGCCCACAAGCAATCCGAGGATTGGCTGGCAAGTTATCGCGAGAGCAGCGAAGGCCCGCCTGGGGCGTGTTGGGGGGCGTTCCCTGGAGGAGAAGAAGCCAGGTGGCTGCGGGGTTCCGGTCTAGCTGGGGTTTTCGAGGTTGAAAAGGGAGACCCTCCCGAGATCTTTCCCGGCCCCGGGTCCTGCCTTCGTTCCGAGGAGGACCCGTTCCCAAGACCAAGCCTGAGCCGGATAAGCCCCAGGTAAAGCCCCGGGGCCCTTGCACTTCTTGAGGTGTCCCCACGGCCGCTGCCCGCTCCGCCGAAGCTGCGGTTTTCATCGCTGTTTTGCTGTCTCCGCTCAGACCGTCAGTGCTCCGGGCAGCGGTCAGAATCTGGCTTCTCCCGGCCACCTGCTCTGTCACTCGGAGATCTGGCGGCGGCACGGCCTGCTTGTGGTTAATCGGGGGCGCCTTCCTTCCCGCCTGCTCCGCTCCGCTCCGCTCCGGGAGGGAGCGGGACCTAGAAAGCTGAAGGGTGCCGATAGATAGAGAGCCTGGACGGAAATGGCAGCGCTTGGGTTTCGAGACGCCTTGGCAGCACTCATCTGTCAACAGCCTGGGCTCGGACGACAAACCGAGTGCACTCTGCAAACCCTTGGGAGTTAGCATACAGTTGGCATCAGAGGAACTTTTCAAACTTTCAACGTGATCTCTCCAGTACGAGTGGGTAGTCTGGGCCGCTTCCATGGGCTGGTCAAGTCCACTGCGCTAGGACACACACACTCGGTGGAACGAGTATCGCCTATCTTTTGTCCAAAACCATTATTTCCCTCAATCCCCCTGAAACCTTGCCGAGTTCATTTAGGTTAGAATCGAGGTTTTCTTTGTGGATCAGTCAAAATTTTAGCGATTTTAAAAATTGCACGTTGTAGAGAGGTTTGATAGTTTGGAAGATCGTTTATCCTCTGTCTTATTCCTTGATTGTAGTTTGAGGTGATAAGACGTTTCCCTGTCGTTATTAGGCTGCCAGCCCTCATACCCTCATAGCTTCTATTTTGTTACACATAGATTGCCACTTTTTCCTAGTTTTAGAATTCTTTAAGTTCTTACTAATCAGCTCCTAACAGACAACAAAATAAATACCCAGCAGTGCTAACCATCTGCTCTGGTATGTATAATGAAGTATCGCCGTTAGCTTTGTGGAAAATAAAAATAGAGCATCGTTATATGACCGTAGGTCTGGTTACTGGTTTACATGTAAAGTGTGCCATCGGTTAAGTGAAGGTTTTAATTTCAGTTTAATCAGTCTCACAGTAAACTAAAATTTCGTTTGAATGAGGCTCTGAGATGTTCTCTTTGGTTGTTATTGCTATTATTGTTATTGTTTGGGCTTTTTAAAAAGAAGCTTTTAAAAATGTTACATATGATATGAAAGTGGGAGGGGGAAACTGGAGGTTGGGGTGGGTGGTTTAAAAAGGAGACCAGGAGATGGGAAGAAAGTTAACCCAAATAGTAAAAGACCAAAAGGACCCTTGCTACATTGTAAAGGAATTTAAAAATAGTGTTAGTAGTAGGGCTTTTTTTTTTTTTTTTAAATAAGGCTTTTAGCTTTCAATTCTTTGAACTAAATGATGTTCTGTGCCATTTATTGGTGAATCTGAAAAAAATCCTCAGCAACATGGAAATAGTATAGAATAACCAATATTTTATTTTGTTTCACATTTTTTAGCAGAAGGGGTTCTTACTTTGATATTGCCAAAGAGATTAAAAATGGAACCAAATTTTGGAATGGAGGACTTGTGAATGGCATGGGAAAAACATGAGCAGAAATGTGTATTTTTTTCTTCTTCTTTGTAATGGCAATGTTTAGAAATCTACATTTAGGGTGCCTGAGGAAAACTGCACTTAAAATAATAGAAATAAAAGGCACATCTCATACACATCATTTATTGTGAGACGTTGGAAATGTTTGAGCCTAAATTTTCCCAGCCTCTCTTGCATTCATCTGCCCAGAGGAATAAGAAAGTACATAGAATTGTGAATGTTCTTGTCACGGTACTTGGTAGCTGGTTGGCAGCAAATGTTAGTATGGTCAGTTAATCAATGAAATACTGGATACAGAGGACGTTTGGCAGGTTTTTAAACACAGGTATCAATGGCTAGCAGAGCATGAGGAATTTATGTCAGAAGGACAAAAAGAGACAGCAGCTTGAATTTAGGGTCTGAATTTAAAAGCACAAATTGAAAATAGGTTTAGCAGGTTTGCCTTTGAGTCTTCACTTAAAGTAGAGGTTAGTGGCTGACCTGCTCTCTGTAGAACTTCTAGTTCCTATCCTGCAACCAAGGGCTTGCTTATTTAACTGCAAGTTCTCAACAAATCAACCGATCCATCTTCCCATAGGGTACTTTGCCTTTCAGTGTCATGCATGAATAGTTTTAATGCACACACTGGGATATTAAGAAATTCTGCCCTCTACTTATAATTTATTAATAGTTGTTGGAAAATTTCTTTCTTCTTTGGAAGACTGACCTGCATCAAAGCCTTTTAGGCTGGAATCTTATCTGAATAATTGATAGTTATTGAAGTTTGTCTCTTAACAATAAAAATAGAAAAGATAGTTTTTTTCTCCTAAATACTTAAATTATTTACGTTAAAATTATTTGAGAATTCCATAGTCTTAAATAACTACAAATAGCATTATAAATGTAAAGTTTGGTTGGTTTAGTGTTTGATTATTTTCTAATACTTTGCTAGTTTTTAGTTTATGGTGGTATATATATATCTCACAGATATAAACTATATTTTTATAGGCAAATGAATAGGTGTGTTTTAAGTTTTAATAGTTATGCACTTATTTTGGAAGTTTCCAAACAACTATGTCAGTGAAGTTTTCTTTTTTAATAATTGTGAATAAGAAATGATTCCATTTATGAAAAAAATGTTATATAGTAATATTTCTGGAAAAATGTGATTGTGTATGTGAATACTCATACTTTCAAGTTACTATAACTTTATATATAATAAATTACTTAATCATAAAACGGGTATTTGGGGGTTTGTTTTGAAATAATCTTAGCACTTGGGAGGCAGAGGCAGGTGGATTTCTTAGTTCGAGGCCAGCCTGGTCTACAGAGTGAGTACCAGGACATCCAGGGCTACACAGAGAAACTCTGTCTCCAAAAACCAAAAAAACCAAAAAACCAAAAAAAAAAGAAAAAAGAAAAAAAGAAAGTACCTTTGAAGCTTAACACACCTTATCCAGGAAACCCAAAGACAGAAGCATGGCGACCTCTAGTGGCTATCTTTCGTAGTGGCATTGAAATGTAGTCCTAGATTTATTTAGCAAACATTTATCTTTGCATAAAAATGTGATAAATGCTAATGATGACCTTTTCTGTTGTCCTTGAATTATAGTGAATGACAAAGGCAGATATTAAATCATCAAAGTCAGTTGTGTGCTGAACCCATAAATCTACCATGGGTCTAAATCCAAAGCCCTACATATATTATTTTATTTAACCACAAAGAGGCTATTAGTAGTAAAAAATTGAAGACAAAGCTACTTTAGTGTTTTCCAGTGTAGGATTTGTTAGCAAAGATGCATTTTAGGACAAAATGTGGTAATAGTACATGTTATATGGGAGGAATTTGTTTTTAAGAGGATGGTAATGTATGTTCAAGGAAAAAAATGAATGCCGGGGCCCACAAGCTGACTCAGTAGGTAAAGGCATTGCAGGTAAACCTGATGACCAGTGTGTGGTCCCAGCATAGCCGTCTGATCTCCACGTTTGCACTACGTCACGCATATGCATATGCCTGTGCACACACGACACACACACACAGAAAAGCACACATAGGTGCATATATACATACACAAGCATGCACACATGCATGCACAGACACAAATAAAATGTAATAAAACACTTTTACATGTTAATATCTATTTTTTAAAAGTATACAAAAGTGTTTGCCTCCATAAAAATGGAGATAAGATGAAATTTTTAAAGAAACTGTTGACAAATATTTGCTTACAACAGTGGTTCCCAACCTTCCTAATGCTGCAACCCTTTAATACAGTTCCTCATGTTGTGGTGACCCCTAACCATAAAATTATTTTTGTACCTACTTAATAACTATTTTTGCTACTGTTATGAATCATATTGTAAATATCTGTTTTCCATTTATTTTCAGTGACCCCTATGAAAAGGTGGTCTGACCACCCCCCCCCCAAAGAAGTCATGACCCAGAAGTTGAGAACTGCTGACTTAGAAGGTAGTAGAATCCTGGCTAATTTTTCTGTATCTCCATTATTAATATTTAGAACACCATGATGGTACCCACTGTATAGTTTAATGATTATATAAACTAGGAAAGAAGCCAACATTACACTGAGAGATTAGATTTTGAAATTGCATGTGTTTACTAAGCAATCTTTAATACTCTGTTCACCCTAGGTTCTCTTAGAATAAAAAAGATGTCTTATAGTTTGATCTTTTGGTTGATTTTATTTTTTCTAATTAGTTTGTATTTGATAAGCACATTTTTAATGCCTCTTTCCTTTTTACAGGACATTCTCCATCCTTATGATATTTAATTCTTCAGACCAGGAAGAATAAGATATGTCCATAATTCTCATCTTTTGTATTTTCCAGATCAAGGTCATTATTTGTACCTAATACTGCTTCAAGTAAGAAATTCTAGTGTTTTCTTTCTTAATCTGTAGACACATTTACCAATAAAAACAAAAGACTGGCTTGAAAAAATTTTATTGTCACTTCGATCCTTGAGGTGTAGTGGGACACTATCATACAGTATTATTTAAACATTCCAATTTACTTGGTTTTCTTTCTTTAGTATTTGTAAGCTCATCAGACCTCTGTTTAATAGGTAACTAAATTTGTTATAGTTTATCAATTCTAATTGAACTCTTTCTTTTTGCTTGACACACTATAACATATATTTTATTTCAGTATTATCTTAAGTTGTTAAACAGTGTTTATTGTTACTGTTGTAAATGAAAGGCAAGTTGTTAAGTTGTGTAACATCTGCCTTGACTGATATCACTAAGCCATCAGATATGTGGAAGAAAGATTCTCATCAGTTGTGTCTGTTTCAGCTTCTCTTGCAGGTAGCCTATTGTGGATATGCTGCTGTTTTTTGCTTTGGGATTGCTTGTCCATTTTGTGTTCTTCACCTCCATCTTTGACATTTATTTTACATCTCCTTTGGTTCATGGAATGACTCCTCAGTTTACACCCTTGCCTCCTCCAGCTAAAAGATTAGTGTTATTTGTTGCTGATGGCCTGAGAGCAGATACTCTGTATGAATTAGATGAAGATGGAAACTCCAGAGCACCTTTCATTAGGTAAAGATGCTGACAGATTCAGGGGTGTGTCTTAGAAATGTTAGCTTGACTTTAAAAAGGGATTATATCATGAATTGATGAACATCAGCTTGCACTTGACCATCTTTAAAACTTTTTTTAAAACTTATGTTTTGGTTTGTTTGTTTGTTAGTTTTTAGAGACAAGGTCTCACTATGTAGCTCTGACTGACCTGGGACTTGCTGCTGTATAGACCAGGCTGGCCTCAAACTCAGAGATCTGCTTGCTTCTGCCTCCCAAGTCCTGGGACTAAGACCATGTACCTCCATGCCTGGCCTTAATTTTTTTCCATTTTAAAATGGAAAATGAATTTTTTTTCTTACACACATAACTGTGGATGTGTGTAGTATAGAATTTTTAGTTTTTTTCCCTGGACAATTTGAAAAATACAGTGTGGCATTTCTCCACCAAACATATATGTTAAGAAAAGGACTTTCTTTTATGTAGCTATATGCCATCTTTACATCAAATAAAACTTAACAGTATAATATTCTGTATATCAGTTTTTTCTGTGTAACCAAGCACCTCAGCTTTGTGGCTTGAAACACTAGGGTGTAGTTTATCGCTTGATTCTCTGTAGTAGGGGAGTGATTTTTTTCTGTTCATATTGCCTGGGCTCCTTCATGCTACTGTATTGAATTGGTGGACAGTATAGGATTGGGCTCAAGTAGGTTTTGAAAATCCTATCCATCTTACAATTTAACTTTTTGGTTTGATTCCTTGTATAAAAATCTTAAAGCCTAATGAGAGTTTCTAGCATTAATTGTTCATCTCAATTATCTCTTAGGAATGTTATAATGCATGAAGGCAGCTGGGGAGTATCTCACACGCGTGTGCCCACAGAATCTCGGCCTGGCCATGTGGCCTTGATAGCTGGCTTTTATGAAGATGTCAGTGCAGTTGCCAAAGGTTGTGATCTGAAACAGTTTCATAAATAAAATGTTTGACATATAAACACTCTTTCCTACCACTGAATCATGACATCAGTTGAAAACTCAGTGTTTTTTACCATGTGTGTGTATGTGTGCATGTGTGTGCTTGTATGTTTGTGTGCAATGTGAATGCAAGTGTTCATGGAGGCCAGAAGAAGGTATTCAACTTCCTGGAAGTAGACTTACAGGTAGTTGTGAGCCACCCAATGTTGGTGCTCGAAACCAAACCCAGGACATGTGGTTTTGCAAGAGCAGCAGATTTGAGATACCTTTGACAAGGGTTTGAATAGGCCTTACTCACATAAACACATACTGGTATTGATTCTGGAATTAATTTTAGTTTGTCCTCATCCTAAACTACTGAAAAAGCATATATGTAAGGATATGTGGTTTTGTTAGACATTACGATGAAGAATTTAAAAGTGATTATTTTAGTGAGAAGTGAATTATCTACCACTTATGTTAAGATAGGCATACAGTGTGCTTCAGCTGTGAATTTTGTGTGTTGTCCTCAGTTACTAGTGAACAATGCTTCTTTCAGGCCCGTTTCACTGTGCACTTACATTATTCCTTGCTGCTTTTTTCCATGACCTAAAGGATGGAAGGAAAATCCTGTAGAATTTGACTCTCTTTTCAATGAAAGCAAGTACACGTGGAGCTGGGGGAGTCCGGATATCTTGCCTATGTTTGCCAAAGGTAGGAGGCATTGATTATAATTGAGGTAACAAATAAGTCATAAATAAATGCTTCCATCCTTGTAGTATGGAGGATGAAATTCATCCTCTTACTTATTAGTAGTCTGTTGGTCAACTACACTCCACCCCTTGGCTTTTAATTCTTTATCTACAAAATTTTATTTAGCTCAATGTGGTATGGCTCCTTCCTCTCTGATGACTCTTACTTGTGTCAAGTTGACACAAAACTAGCCAGTACACATAGATATAAGTGGAACTACTGAAGAAAATTTTGTGTTCAGAAAGCAAAATATGTGTTCAGAATTGTACTTACGCTGTTCATAGACTGGTATTTCACTGGATAAACCCCATTTGCTATTTATATATTTCATGCTTTAGGAAGCAGTGAGGACTGATTAAGTTACTGTGGCTTACCAAATTAATCTTCCTACTTCTGGTCACAGTTGATAAGATACAAAGCAGTAGGAGTGTTCCTATGTCTACATTTGGGATATGAGAAGTAGAATGGCTGAGCAGAGTCACAGGATCACTAGAACTGAGTTGGTGTTGTCGACTCTCATCACTTCATGATATATCGTCCGCATGACTTATATAAAAGCATATCCACCCCAGAAATAAATTATAGATTCTTAATACATGTTTTATAAATGTGTAAGATTGACATATTTATTTGGTAATAAGCAGCATTTGACTTCCTTCCCCCAATCCTTGCTTTTGAGACATGGTCTGGCTGTCATCAGTCTTGAGATTTTTCTCGTCTCCACTTCCATAGTGCTTAGATTACAGGCACACACTACAATTCCAGGCTGTTTACTTCCGTAAGTTGAGACAGATTCATATAATTTTAAGACACGTGAAGTGTTTCAGAGTTTGCTCTAGGAAGGGTTATGCTAGCCATCGTGATTTATTTTATATTGTACCCTCTTTAGAGGTATATGTTTAAATGGAAACAAACTTTTATTGCATATTAGAATTTTGACTTTGGTAAGTTAAATATGTTATTTTGAGAACAAAAATGATATGTTGATATTTATAACATGACTCATGACACAAAATAAAATTTAATTATTTCTTCTATGTTTCCATTCTCTATCATAAGCATGTTGTAGTAATTCTGGCTAGTTATAAAATTTGTGACATAGAGCCAGGTATGATGGGGGTATGCCTATAGTCTTAGAGCTCAGGAAGCTTAAGAGGAAAGGTAATTTGAGGATACGAGTTCAAGACTAGCATGGACAATATAGCAAGATGACATCAAAACAGAAACAAAACTAAGATAAATGATTATTTCATGTTTTATGATAGCTGAAGATTTTGTTGTTGTTTCCTAAAATTTTTCTTTTCATCAAATTTCCTTTTCAGGTGCTAGTGGTGACCATGTCTATACATATAGTTATGATGCTCAAAGAGAAGATTTTGGTGCCCACGATGCCGCAAAACTGGATACCTGGGTTTTTGATAAAGTTAAGGTGCATGTTGGTTTGCTTTGTTTTGAAACAGAGTCTTCTCATGTACCCCAGGCTGTCCGTTGTTCTAGGCCTTCTTGCCTCAGTGCCCAAGTCCTGTTTTACATGGCAGTATACTTTACCTGGGGAGGCATTTGCTATGCAGTGCCTAATAACTAAATATAATCTTTTTTAAAGTCCTGAAAATTTATTTCTGAGTGAACTTATCTCAGGTTTACTTTGCTGCCTATATGAACTTGAGCATTCAATGTTGTATCAGACTATTTTTTAAAGAAATTACATGTACTAGAGTGACTTTAGAGTGACTGATAAACATTTTTAAAATTCTTTTTTTTAAATAGCCCTCTAAAAATTTGTGTTTCTTAAGGTACAATGAACTCTAGGTTAGGAGCTGGCTCACTATCTCTTTTTGGAGAATCACTGTAGGTAATTCCTGACCTTTTATAGACCTTTGGAGCTTTTGTGTACTAGCAGTGGCCATGTGAAAGGAAGAACATCTTGAAAATGTTGTTTCAGGGTAATACTTTCATAATAACTAAGAAATTAGATTTTAAAGAAAAATTAGGGGCTGCAAAGATGGTTCAGCAGCTCAGAGCACCTACTGCAGCATCCATGTTCGATCCCTGGAACTAACACTGGGCCGCTTACAACCACCTATAACTTCAGTTCCAAAAATGTGATATCCTCCTCTACCCTCCTCAGGCACCTGCATGCACTTGGTAAATATATAGACAGTCAGGCCCCTACACATACACATTTTTAAAGGTTTTCTATAAAAAGGGAAGAAAAATCAGATAAGCCCAAACAGATTAGCCAGCTAGCCATTATTAAATGCCTATGAACTGCTTTTCCCCAGAGTCATGACTCTTTTTAATTAATTGATTTAGTTTACATCCTGATTGAAGTTTCCCCACCCTCTTTTCTTCCGAGTCCCACCCGCACCGTGTCCCTCCCTTCCCTTACCCTATTTACCCTCTGTGAGTATTCTCTTTCTCTTTCTAAGGAAGCTTCAAGCATTCCCCACTTGAGGCTTCCTTGTTACTTAGCTTCTCTGGGCCTATGGATTGTAGCATGCTTATCCTTTACTGTATGGCTAATATCCACTTAAATGTGAGTACATCCCATATTTGTCTTTCTGGATCTGGGTTGCCTCACTGCCTTCATGAGGTCCTATTTATTAGTTATTGATCTTAGTGCTTGAGCTATTGGTCTTGTGTTCAGAAAATTGTCTCTTCTATCATATTTAGTGTATCTTGTATGTTGTACAGAGTGTTAAATGTGGATCTATTTGCATTTTTATACTTGGGCATACCCAGTTAGAGAAGCACCATTTGTTGAAGATACTTTCTTTTTTCCATTGTATATATTTTGGCTTCTTGTTAAAAATCAAGTGTCCATATATATTTGTGTGGATTTACTTCTGGGTCTTTGATTCAATTCCATTGATCAACCTATCTGTTTCTGTATCAATACCATGCAGTTTTTATCACTATTGCTCTGTAGTATAGCTTGAAATTAGAGATGGTGACATCTCCAGAAGTTCTTTTATTGTACAGGATTGTCTTAGGTATTTTGGGTTTTTTGTTTTTCCATGTGAATTTGAGTATTATTCTTTCAAAGTCTGTAAATTATTGTGGGGAATTTTGATGGGGATTGCATTGAATTTGTAGCTTGCTTTTAATAAGATGGCCATTTTTACTGTTAATCCTACCAGTCCATGAGCATCTTCTGACATCTTCAATTTCTTTCCTTAAAGATTTGAAGTTCTTGTCATACAGGTCTTTCACTTGCTTAGTTAGAGTTACACCACTATGTTTTATATCATTTGTGTCTGTTGTGAAGAGTGTTGTTTTCTTTCTGAGCCTGTTTATCAATTGTATCAAGGAGGGCTACTGATTTCTTTGAGTTAATTTTGTGTCCAGCCACTTTGCTGCTGGTGTTTTTGAGCTTGTAGGTGTTTTCTGATAGAATTTTTTGGGTTACTTATGCATACTATCATATCATTTACAAATAGCTGTCCTTTGACTTCTCCCTCTTCACTTTGTATCTGCTTGATCTCCTATAGTTGTCTTACTGCTCTAGCTAAACCTTCAAGTACTTTACTGAATAGATATGGAAAGACTGGACAGTCTTGTCCCTGATTTTATTGGAATTGCTTTAAGTTTCTCTCCATTTAATTTGATGTTGGCTATTGGCTTACTGTATAATGCCTTTATTGTGTTTAGATATGAGCCTTGTATCCCTGATCTCTCTAAGACTTTTGTCATGAAGGGGTTTTGGATTTTGTCAAAG
This sequence comes from Montemys delectorum, assembly GCA_019843815.1. Lineage (NCBI taxonomy): Eukaryota > Metazoa > Chordata > Mammalia > Rodentia > Muridae > Montemys > Montemys delectorum. Next base: position 7,019 of record JADRCD010173666.1, on the reverse strand, counting down.
GTTTTTTTCAGTATCTAATGAGATGATCATGTGGTTTTTTTCTTTCAATTTATTTATATGGTGGATTGTATTTTTTGTTGTGCTTGAACCATCCCTGAATCTCTGGTACAAAGCTTACTTGTTCGTGCTAGATAATGTTTTTGATGTGTTTTTGATTCATTACCAAGTATCTTACTGAGTATTTTGCATCGATATTCATAATGAAGATTCATCTGAAATTCTTTTTCTTGGTTGAATCTTTGTGTGATTTAGGTGTCAGGGTGATTGTGATCTCATAAAATGAATTTGGAAGCTTTCCTTATGTTCCTACTTTGTGTAATAACTTGAGGAGCATTGGTATTAGCTCTTCTTTTGAAAGTCTGGTAGAATTCTGCATTAAAACCATCTGGCCCTGGGCTTTTTATTGTTGGGAGATTTTAATGACTGCTTCTATTTTATTAGCGTTTATAGGTCTATTTAAATTCTTTACCTGATCTTGATTTAACTTTGGTAAGTGGTATCTATCAAGAAAAATCACCAATTTCATTTAGATTTTCCAGTTTTGTTGCGCACAGGTTTTTTGAAGTAAAACCTGATGATTGTTTGGGTTTCCTCAATGTCTGTTGTTATGTCTTCCTTTCATTTCTGATTTTTTTTTAAAATTTGAATAGTTTCTCCATGCCTTTTAGTTCAGAAATAACAAGGGATCATTTCAATTTTCTTGTATCTCTGAAGACTTGCTTTGTGATCAAATTTATGGTCAAGTCTGGAGAGGGTTCCCTGAGCTATATTCTTTTATGTTTGGGTGAAATGGTCTATGCATATCTGTTAGGCTTGTTTGATTTTTAACATCAGTTAGTTTCATTATTTCTCTCTCTAGCTTCTGTCTGGATGACCTGTCCATTGGTAAGAGTGGAGTTAACCAAGTTTTCCACTATTAATGTATGGAGTTTAATGTGTATTTTAAACTTCAGTAATATTTCTTGTATGAATTTGAGTGCCCTTGTATTTAGGGCAGAGATATTCAGAATTTAGATGTTATCTTGGTGAATTTCTTTTCATGAGTATGAAGTGTTCTTTCCCATCTCTTGATTAATTATCCTTGACAGTCTATTTTATTAGATATTATAATGGATACTCTAGCTTACTTCTTGGGTCTCTTTGCTTGGAGAACTTTTCCCAGCCAATTACTCTGAGATATGGCCTGTGTTTGATCCTAAGGCATGTTTCTTGTATGCAGAAGAATGATGGATCTCGTTTTTGCATCCACTCTGTTAGCCTGTGACTTTTTTCCTTAGTATAGAATAGTTTATTTAGGGCATAGGGAGTGGAGTTGACAGAAAGGCAGGGGTGGGATGAGGTAGGCCCGAAGCAGGTGGAGAGAGAGGTGGGAGGGGGTATGGGGAAGGGGGAGAGCGAGAGGACAGAGAAGAGCAGCCTGTGGCTTTATTGGTGAACTAAATCCATTGATGTTGAGAGATACCAAAGCCCCAATGATTGTTACTTCCTGTTGTTTTGATGTGTGTGTGTGTGTGTGTGTGTGTGTGCGCGCGCGTATGTGTGTGCATATGTGTGTGTGTGAGTGTGTGTGTATGTGTGTGTATGTGTGTGTGTGTGTGTGTGTTAGTTATTCTCTTTTGGTTTCAATGGTTTGAAATTAATGATTTCTTGAGGTTTGGTCTTGTTTTGTTTTTTTGTTTTTTTTTTTTTTGTTTTGTTTTTTAATGTAATTGTCCTATTGGGTTGGATTTTTCTTCTAGTATCCTCTGTAGAGCTGGGTCGGTGGAAAGGTATTTAAATTTGGTTTTGTCATGTTATATCTTGGTTTCTCTGTCTATGGTGATTGGAAGTTTTTCAGGGTATAATAGTCTGGGCTGACATTTGTGACCCTCTGGCTTTTAGAGTCTCTGTTGAGAAGTCAAGTGGAATTCTGACAGGTCAGCCTTTATATGTTACTTGGTCTTTTTCCCTGCCACTTTTCACATTCTCTCTTTTTTCTGCACATTTGGTGTTTTGATTATTATGTGGTGGGTAGATTTTCTTTTTGGTCTACTCTATTTTGTGTTCTGTAAGCTTGTACTTTTATGGGCATCTCTTTCTTTAGGTATGGGAATTTTTTCCTATAACTTTTTTGAAAATATTTTCTCGACCTTTGAGCTTTGAATCTTCTATTTCTATTACTTTTAATTTTGGTCTTTTCATAGTGACCAGTACTTCTGCGTGTTTTGTGTCAGGAGCTTTTTTAAATTACCATGTTATTTGTCAGATGTATTGAAGTCTTCCATCATAAGTTCCATGTGTGAGAGTCTCTTTTCCATGTCTGTATTCTGTCGGTGATGCTGTGTCTGTAGTCCTGCTCGCTTACCTAAGTTGTCCATCTTCAGGATACCCTCAGTTTGTTTTCTTTATTACTTCTATTTCCATTTTCAGATCTTGAGCAGTTTTATTCATTTTCTTCACTTAGGTGATTGTATTTTCCTGTATTTTGTTTAAGGGATTTATTCATTTCCCTTTTAAAGGCCTCTGTTATCTTCTTCAGACTGGACTTAAGGTTACTTCATGTGCATGGTGGAGTATCCGTGCCTTGCAGGATGCCTGTGCTTGGGTGCTGCCTATTGCCCTGCCTGTTGTTCTTCATGCTCTTAAGCTGGTCTCTAGTCTTCTGAGGTGGTGTGATTGAGGTTTAGATGCTGGTTTCTAAGTTTATCTTTGGTAGATCGGTTGTTTTTTTTAGATTGTTTCCCTTTGCTGTCTATTTCTTCTTAGTCTTTTGGCTAGGGTTCTCAGATTTATGCTGGTGTCTCAGATGGGAGTTTTGTGGCCATTGTGACTGCTGCGGTTTTGCATGCCAAATTTGTCTCTGGGGTCCCTAGTGCCATTGTGGCCTGATGTCCCTGGTGCTGGTGTGGCCTCTGGGAAAGCAGGAAGAATTGTGACTGGAAAATGGAGTGCAGAAGATAGAGTGCAGTACTGGGTGTGCTTTAAGGGGAGGTGGCAGGCATAGGGAATGGGACAGAGTCTTACATGGTGTTCCTAGTACAAGTGTTGTACCTCTTTGCCTCTGGGAAAACAGGAGGAGTTGTGGGCAGGATAATTGCCTAAGAGCTTCTTTAAGTAACAGAACTTTATTTATTTATTTATTTATTTATTTATTTAATCGAGACAGGGTTTCTCTGGGTAATCCTGGCTGTCTTGGAACTCACTCTGTAGACCAGGCTGACCTCGAACTCAGAAATCTACCTGCCTCTGCCTCTCAAGTGCTGGGATTAAAGGCGTGGGCCACCATTGCTGCGACCAGTAACAGAACTTTAAAACTGCTTTCAAAGTGACAATTGTCAAGAGACAGGTTGAGCTCTATTTGGTTAGTGTTTCAAAGCTTCCTTAATCTTGTACACATGCTTAAAGTTTTTGCTAGTTATGGAAAAAAAATATAATTTAACTCAAGTTAAGTATAATATAAATTGAAGGTTAAGGGTAGTTTTATCCTTGAATAATTTTTCTTAAGTATCCCAAATATACTTTTCAATACTTTTTATAATAAGTTTTTCAGAAATACTCATCTTTGTGAAAAGTTAGCATCTTCTAAATTTGTATGATGTTATGTAAAAAGTAAATGATAGCTGTTAACATAATTGGTTCACTTAAAATAATTTTCAAGCACTCTCCATGGGCATTTGCATTCATGCTCATGAATAAGAAAACGATTTATGTCTGAGGGTTTATGAATCTAGTTTGTAGTTGTGGCATTAATTTAATAATTTCTGAACTGTATTTTGTTAAGTGATGTTTCTCCAGCACAAGACACCAAGAATACGTCCTACTCATGGACCTGTAGTAGTAGTAGTTAGGAATTCTTATAATCTAAGTGACATGTCATAGTGTGACCAAAATTTCAGTGGAATAAGACAATGAAAAATGATCCATTTCCAAGTATATTTAAGTAGAATAAATGTTCTTGAACTGTTTCCACCACTACTGTTTAACATTTGCCACTTAACAAAATATTCAATTTTTAAAAATTATAATAGTTCTGTGGTAACAAAGGTATGAAATTAAGCTTCTTTTTAAAAATAGTACCATAATACCTGAATGATTATTTGGATAGAAATATCTGAATTGATAACAAAGATTTTATGTTGGTATATTTTGAGGACAAAATAAATAAAATATTATGATTTACGTTATAGTTATTTGGGGCTGGAGAGATGGCTCAGTGGTTAAGAGCACTGATTGCTCTTCCAGAGATCTTGAGTTCAATTCCCAGCAACTACCTGGTAGCTTATAACCATCTGTAATGGGATGCAGTGACCTCTTCTAGTACGTCTGAAAAAATAGACAGTGTACTCATATACATAAAATAAATAAATCTTTAAAAAAGTTATAGTAATTTATAAATTTAAATAAAATAAATTAGTTTTTACCTGATTTATTACATGTAGGACTTCTTTGATGCTGCAAGAAACAACCAGTCTTTGTTCTCAAAATTAAATGAAGAAAAAGTAGTTTTTTTCTTACATTTATTAGGAATAGATACAAATGGACATGCTCATCGGCCATCATCAAGGTAATTTGAATTATGTGCTCTGTTTGTTCTTGTGGGGAATAGCTACTTTGTTTAAAATGTTGGCATAGTTTGGAATTTTCTTTGCAATTATGACAACAAAACTAGTACTTTATATAACTACTATCCTCTGTAATGTTTTCAGTTATACAACGTGTAATTTTATACTGGTTAAAATGACCTGTGCCTTGGCTAGGCTGCACATTAAACTAAGCGAAATAGAGTTTGCACATAGTATGTATGCATTTATCAAGGCAGAGGAGAGTATCTAAAGAACCCACATTTTAGGAGTGTTTCCAGTAAATCTCAGCAGCACAGACATTTTATGGTGTGGATTTCATAGCAGATGTAATGCCTTTGGGTGTTTATTTAACAGCATTGTATCCAGCTAACAATTGCATAAGGGCTGTTTATTAATTCTTCAATGGTAGTCTCAGCTTTGCAGACCAGAAGAGAGAAGAAACCATTTGAACTTTTCTTGTTTATTTTGGGTTGGTTTTATATTAACTCTAATGTCTGCTGGTTTAATTACAAGCATAAATATCTCATATTCTCCTAGTTTAACATGATGCAGTGGTTTCATTAGTGGAGTATATTCATATTAAGCTGACTCTGTCTAACTCCATGGGGAGCTTGAGTTCAATTTGTTCTCAACAGTGTAGCAGACATAAATCACAAGTACTTTATAGTATGGGGAATTCCGGACTTTAAATCATGATACTTTCCTATTGAGGTCACCAGAACAGTGCAGTTTATTAGGGGCACAGACTGGAAAGCCTTTATTATCCTGTTGAGAATTTTTAAAGTATTCATTTAAATATATTAACTAATCAATACTTTTCTTTTAAAATGTCTATGAAAACTATTTCCTCTTTTTAAATTTATTAAATGAAAAAATTAGTCTTGTGAAGGGCTCTGATTTAAAGTAGTAAAGATTAAATCTGAAAGCATTTTTTCAGTTTTTTATTTTAAATGTAATGAGTCTCAGTTGAATAAATTTGATTTCTCTACATTAATTTAACTTGTTCTTTCATTTTTTTTTACAAACAGGGAATATAAGGACAACATTAAAAAAGTTGATGATGGAGTGAAGGAAATTGTGTCAATTTTCAAGCATTTTTATGGAGATGATGGGAAAACAACATTTATCTTTACCTCTGACCATGGAATGACGGACTGGGGTTAGTCTGTCTTAAAGTACTACGTTAATAAAAGTAGTGGCAGGTGTAGCGTCCAAGTATTATGTTCAGAAAATCAGATTTCAGCATATAATTGTATGTTTAAAATGTCTGACCTAGGAAAAGATTTTTTTTGTAATTGTAAAATGAACATAGTCTCATTTACAAATGAAAAAGTAGGAAAAAACTCAAGTATTCTTAAATTTCCTCATACTTTTTTATTAGAAAAGAAATTGTACCGGGAATTTACATGTGAAGACAAAGTATGAGATGCTCCTTAAGGTGAATGTCTGAGCACTGCCTCAGACAACATCACTTTGTTCTTCCAGTGAGGCTTTCAAGGCAAATGGAGTTTGTGCTTAGAGAACCATAGGTTTGACCTCTTGAATCATAAGATGAAAGTCTAGTGAGCTGGATTCCATCTTATAAGGGACTGCTTTTAGCTGTCCGGTTTACAGAGAAGCTATAACAAAAGGATTCTGTGGTCAGTTAGTTGTGCATAGCTGTGACCAAAATACATGAAAGCACCAAGAAGGAAACATTTCCTTGGGCTCACTGTTTTAGAGGGTTTCTTTGGTCGCTTGGCTCTGGCAGAACTCTGTGTTGCTGGGTAATTTGGCAGAGGAGTTTTTTTTCTCTTGTAGCAGACAGGAAACAGAGAGAAACAGGGATGAGGGCAAGTTATTATGCTCAAAGGCATAGCTCTAGTGACTAATACCCTAGCTAGTGTTTCTACAGCCTCCCTGAGTATCAGTACTAGCTGGGCACAAGGATTTAAAATGTGAACCTGTGGGGAACATTTTGTTTTCAAACCACGGTGAATCTGTACACCTTGCTGTCCTGTTCACACCACTTGATCCCAACTGGGAGATGATTCCCCTGAACAATTTCTTCCCTGCTCTTTCTGCCTCTGTCTGCCCTGGCCTCTTCTGTACTGATCTCTGGGCCTCAGGATATGTGTGTGTGTGTGTGTGTGTGTGTGTGTGTGTGTGTGTGCGTGTGCGTTTGTGGGTCGATGTGTCTGTGTGTGTCTGTGTGTTTCCAAGCGATATAGATGTCCCCTTAATGGCTAATCGTTCAAAAGCCACCTGCTTCCTGTCACTTGATCAGTTGTGTATCACTGCAGTTACTGCTGTTCACTGTAAGAGGCACTTCCTTTGTCTAAATCTGACAAAAGCACTAATCCATGGATATCAGCATGGTTATTCCAAAGATTGTTGAAAAGTAACATTATATCCATTTAGCACAATCGCAGTAGTCTCCGTGTCTGGGCCTATGACTTTCCCAGCCTATACATGGAC
>JADRCD010173663.1:0-11423 GCA_019843815.1 Montemys delectorum | reverse complement strand
GGAGGAGGAGGAGAAGAAGAAGAAGAAGGAGAAAGAGAACACCTTATTATATTTTGGATGGGGGTGGGTGGAGAAGGGAAAGATAAGGAGACTTCTTGCCAGGCAACATACCCTCCAGCTCCTGGTTGGGACTTTGACTATGGAAATTACTTCCTTTGTCCTTGTATGTGTCTCCTCAGCTGCTAAGAATCCTCTGGCATTTCAGATCATCCTATGTGTGACACCTCAATCTGTGGGCTGATTTGTGTTGTCCTAAAAATGCCCCATTTCTGAGCTTCTTTCATTCCCAAGATGCCTGAGCCCTCTGTCTATGTCATGGACATTATCCAGTCTATGAGCAAACAGTGTGTATGAGCAAACCTCACATGCAGATTGAGCCTTTCTTGGAGGTCAGCTCTATCCCTGTCAGCTGACAGATTTGGCAGTCCAGCTGACATCCAGCCATGACATTTTATTCATGTCTGTACAAAACTAGACTTTGGCTCCTCTCTTGCAATTTCAGAACACAAAGGCTGGAAAGAGCTGGGGGTGTGGGATCTCTTGCCTCTTGCTTCTCCCTTGACAACCCCAGCCCTTTTCTAGAGTTTAAAATAAGCATTTATACCCAGCTATTGTAAACCTGTCTTTTTCATGATAGAGTACTTGCAATGTCTTTGGGAGACATTGAAATGAGCCTGAAGGACAGCCTGAGGGCATGGAGGAGGGTGATCTTAGCATCCTTGGGGAGTACCCATCAGGACCCCAGTGTTTTATGGAAGGAATATGTGTAGGATAGCATAGGTGCTGATATTGCATACAGCATTCCTGATCTAACCTATGCATTTGCTGTTCAGGTCTCAGTAGGCAATTTTATTCACATCAGCCTTTGCTTTAACATTCAAGAGATGTAGTTGAGCCTGTTGTGCATTCTGAAGTCCAGTGTCTCATGCTTCCTAGGATCCCTCCCTTCCCCCTTGCATTTCAACTGAACTTAATATCCTCATAATCTAGCCCTTTAACCTATGCTTTTCTCTCTCTGTCCCTAAAGGGCCAAGATAGATTAGTATGGATTGAAGGCACTTTAGTGGAAGTTACAAGAACAGAGAAAGGATTGTGAGATAATTGAGGCAGCTCGGGAGATAGCTCTGAGGGTAAAGAGTTTGCTGTGCGAGCACCAAGACCTGGGCTTGGATCCTCTGTGTCTGGATAAAAAGCCAGATGTAGGGCACGTACCTGAAATCCCAACACTCAGTAGACTGAGACAGGAAGATCCTTTGGACTTGTCTGCCAGTCAATCTAGCTCAATCAGTAAACTCCAGTTTTGGTGAGAGACTCTTTAAAAAAAATGGTGGATGTCCAGAAAGATGTCTTAGTAGATAAAAGTGCTCGGCACTACCAAGGCTGATGACCTGAGCTTTGCCCTGAGGCCCACACAGAGGAAGAACAGACAGACTTCAGAGGGTTTTTTCTGCCTTCCTACAAGCCTGCACATGCACCTGAAAACAAACAAACAAATACATAAATAGTTTTACAAATAAAATGGAGAATGATAGGGATATACACCTGGCGTTGACCTCTGGCCTCTGTACACAAATACACACATGTGCACATGCACACTTGTACACATACAGTCCCCTCTCCTTCTACAAGCACAGAAATACAGACACTTATGGATACATACACCTCCCCAAAGAATTACAAGACAATTCAGAAAATAATGAAAAATGAAGCATATTAGTGCTGGGGCAACCTAAACTCTCTAACAATATATCCTAGATAAGCAATAGAGGATCCTTCTATGACCAGGTGTGAGGGGATTGCTTTCATAGATGTCAGTTCTCCGACAGCAATTGGATGTCCTACAACTCAGTTCAATTCAGACTCTAGTTTCCTGGAGTTAGAACCAAAGCCTACAAGCTCAGTGTCAGGAGATAGTCTCCTTACACGTTGAATGCCCATGCAAAACCTAGGCCCTTGGGTACCTCCGATGATCTAGATATAAATTGGGGTGGTCTCACTCTCATCCTTGCGTTCATTCATCTTAGAGAACCTTTCAAACTCAGGAATAGACACATATAAAAGATTCATAGGGCTGGGTTTGGAGGAAGGGGTGTGGAAGATAGGACATCATCCATATTGTTAGAAACCTGAAGCTGTTTGAACACCAAACTGTAAGTTTTTCTAGAGCCTTAATTTTGTAGGCATAGTTGATTACATCATTAGCCGTGGGTCAACTCAACCATCAGTCTCTCCTAAGAAGACAAGATGTGAGGGGAATGTGGAAATCACATTTCCAACTTTTTCACCATAAATCTGTTCTGTCAATCAGCTCCGAGCCTAAACTCTCCAGGAGACCCCAGTCTACCATGTTAGTATACAAAGGTCATTGGACTCTTTGGCTTTCCCTTAGATTTGAGAGCAGTATGCCAGGAGTTAGAGACCTAATAGGTTTGAAGTCATCATATCACAATCCAAGTCATCATAGCTTATTTCTGTAGCCACTTCCCATGGAAGCACCCCTTCCTGTCAGAGGTACTGTCTGTGGTGTCCACAGGGATCCTGTGATCTTTAACTTAACCTCAAGTTCCCACCAGTAACTCCCGTCCTCCTTTCTCAAGCTATGATCCACAACCCAGGAATCCTGAAATGTATAATGTCATTCATTCTTTACCTAAGCCTCCTGCACCCCATCGAGTGAAATATTTCAGTTTGAATTAAGAATAAGTTAGCCATTTTCCTTACCCAATCTAAAATTGAGATGCATTTTTCATTTCTATTTCTGTCCCTCACTAGAAAGGTCTCATTATGAAAACTATTACCATGCAATATTTCAAAATAATTGAAATATTTCAATTTCAGAAAAAAAGAAGATATCAAAGACCTTCAACTCAGAAATGGCACTTGTTTATGAAAATGGAAATGTTATTTTCCTCCATTTGGTTATTGCATATTGTAGGTAAGTACCAAGTTATCATATGTATTTGTATTCATAAACATGTATAATTACTAAGGGGCAAATATAAATGGTTAAGAAAAAATGAATAAATACTTCTTGAAACTAGAATCAGACTTCAATACTGAATTTCATTATTAGACCTAACATAACGGTTATCTGTAAGACTTCTTTATTTCACATAACAATGAGAAAAAAATAATATTGTTCAATATTGGGAGACTCTTCAAATAAAGCAGCACTGGCCAAGTGTTTTAGTTTGGTTTCTGTTGTTGTGATAAACATCATAACTAAAAGCAATGTAGAAAGGAAAAGATTTATTTCAGCTTACACTCATAGTTTATCATTGAAGGAAGCCAGGGCGGCAGTTCAAAGCAGGAAACTGAGGGTAGGACCTGAAGCAGAGCCAATCGAGGAACTCACTATTTACTAGCCTGCCTCCTCTGGCTTGCTCAGCTACTTTCCTAATACACCCCAGGCCGCCTGCTTAGGAATGACACTACCCACAGTGGACCCTCCTACATCAATTAGTAATTTGAAAAAAATGCCTCCACAGACACTGACATGGAACTATCTGATCTGGGCAATTCAGCTGAGGTTCCTTCTCAGATGACACATACTTTTGTCTCAAGTTGACAGTTGATACCAACTGTGACACCAAGGATCTTCAGTGTAGGATGAGTTCATTAAGTCCCCTCCACAAAGGTAAGTAGCAAAGAACTTGAAAGTCTCACTAGCATTTGGTGAGAGTGAGAGAGGAAATGATTCGTAGGGAAATTTGAACTGAAAACAGTAGGACTACCAATTGAGGTAACTTTAGACAGAGCCCCCTGCAAATGCTCTTGAAAATTTGATTTCCAGCCAAATGAATAACAGTTTTGGAACAGAGTACATCTGCATAGGATATGAAAATGTGGGCAAGCAAGGAAACAGCCATATCAGTGAAGACTCCAGAAAGCTTCTTAGGGCAAGACTGTGAAAATGGAGTTTTATTTATGAAAAGGGACTGCAATGCTGTCCATCTGTTGTGTTCCCTGGGCCAATGCTGTGTCCTCTTCACATCCATTTCTTGGACTTAGATCATTGCAGACCAGAAAGACATAAAAAGGAAGAAGTTTCTGAAGGCTGTGAGTAGAACTCACTAGAAATAGAATGCATTCTGAGTTAGGCAGAGCCACTTAGGTCCACTTGGATGTGTTACATTGAGCAAATTGCTTTACTTCTCTGGGCCTCTGCTCGTATGACCTTTAAGCAAGGTCAGGGCATTGCCTATCTTGTAGAGCTGTGAGAACTATATAAAACATTGAGCCTGATGGTACATTGCTGACATTTGTTCAGCAATGATGACTAGCATTGACACTGGCAGATATTGAGGTTCAATAGGTGCTCCTTGAGGGTTTCTAGGCTTTTGTGTTTCTGAGGAAGTAGAGAGAAGCACATACAGAAGTATTAGCAGTTTACTAAAGAGGTAAATGTGTGTGTGTGGGGGGAGGTTAATCTGGTGCTGCTTGTACTCATATGCTAAGCTCTGTAGCCCAAGATCTGGTTTTCCCTGTTGAGGAGATCCTCATGCACACCAAGTGATGTTGTGCAAACCTTGCTCCCCAAGTTAATTGATTAATAAATGGCTAAAGCCTGTGATTGGGGAGTAGGGAGAGAAAGGTGGGACTTAAGGATAGAGTGAGGGGCCCGAGGAAGAGGAAGCCAACATGAGAGGAGATGGATCATGAGCACATGGCCAGAAGAAACAGCAAGGAACATATGGTGGGGATGTAAGTTAAAATAATTGCAAAACCTGCACAATCTAGGCTTACAGATTATAAATAAAACACAGAATTGTGTGTCTGTTATATGGGTAGATAGAATATATAATTCCTACTGCAACAGACAATACAAGGGATGGGAAGCAGGCAAGAACAGGGGAAAAGTTTAGTAGCTCAAACAGCAACGATGAACTAAACATGGGAGGTGTTGTCACAGAGTATAGACTTTGGGAGTCATTTACATAGCACGGGTTTTTGTGGGGAGGGCATCTACACTGTCATGGACTTCCTGGCTCCTGCTCCTTCTGCCATTCATTTTACATCCAACTTCATGCATTGTATGAAGCATCTTAAATCTCCACCCAAGGGATACATTTTAGTATTATAATGAACAACAGGTCACCTTTAGATGATGGAGTGCCTGTGCAATTGCGTCAGGGGCTGCAGCCAGTTCTAGTGAGTCTCATCCAGGAGTTTCCAGTCTTTGGCTCTGTCAACTGATTCTTCTCATATGCTAACTCGGTAGCTCTCTGCAAGTGTTTCTGACCTTTATTCTTAACTTTACTTCCCCACCTCTGTTATAACCACCATCTATCACTTCCCAAGATTCCACTCTTTTTAAAGAGTTTTCTTTTTTAAGACTCAACTCATGAAAAGCACAATTCCCACAGAAGACTCCATTTCTCTAGCTGCCCATTCAATAATATATATTGAATACTATAAATTAATACATACAATAAAACAAACTGTGGGAGCTAAAGAGATGGTGCAAATGTTGAGAATTGTTGCTATGAGATATGCACATGGAATCAAGAAAGGCACAAATGTTATGGGGGTAACCAAATGATGTCTGATTGGTTTTAAGGTCTACTCCACCAGAGAAAATGCATGCCATATATGCCTGGTACTGTAAATCTGGCCAATAATCTATTAATGGGCAGCCCACACACTCCAGGGATGAACCTATTACTATTATTTCAGTAGACAGACATAATATCAAACTGCTGTCTAAATCTTTACCTCTCTACCCATCGATTAGCACAGCCCTCAGACTCCATCAGAGAAGATTCTTTGTGCAGAAGGTAGAAACTCACCACTGGTCAAAGTTCAAAGAATTAGTACCAGCAAAGGGCCTGGCCACAAATGGGACTTCTATATTACATCTTCTCCCCAAGACTCAGGGGCCATTACAGAAGAGGAGGCAGAAATAGTGTAAGAGCCTGGGAGGACTAAAGATAAAGTGTGGCCTGGACAGGGCAGGACAGCTGCACTAAGGACTTCACAACAGCTGTGATTGCCTGCACAAGACCCACACACGATGAAGTCAGTCATAATTGTAGCACAAGGCAAGTGGAGATGGGGAGCATTCACAAGCTCCACCCCTAACTGAGCAGCTATTGACAGTTGCTGGCTGCTGGGGAAGGGAGAGTCTGGTTTTTCTCCACTTGGCTTCATCCTTTCCACCATGAGCTGAAGCAGCACAAATCTCTCACCAGAAACCAAGTAGATGCCATCAGCATGGTAGACTTTAGTGCATATGGAACCATAAGCCATATAAACCTCTTTTCTTTATAAGCTACTAAGTCTTGGGTATTCTGTTATGGCAATAGAAGTAGATGAAGACACACTATTAGAAAGAAAGAATGGTATTTGTAGGAGAGGGGTACTAATATGTCATCAAATTCATGTCTAACCACAGACTGCAGTGTGACTACTTGAAAATTGAAGGGCAGACTCTAGACCCAAGATCAGTGCCCAGGACAGTAAGGAGGAACTATATGCCAGGATGAAGAAGCATTTAATTGAGTGATGACACTCAACCATGGACCACTAGCTGTGACACAACTGAGTCACTGAGGTAACCTCTGCCGAGGATAAGAAAAAGATTTCAAAGGTCTAGTTATTGTGTTCCTAGAGAGATTTCCTGGCAAAGCAGACAGTGATGGGTTTGCCATTTTCCCCCTGGGTGACCTTGGAAGGCTACTTAACTTCCCTAAGTCTTATGGCTTATGATCTGTAAAATGCAGTTAATAATACCACTCACCTAAATAGACTAAGAAAAAATTCTATTTGATGTTACATGTAAAATGATCATAATGGTCTTTGTTGCCCAGTAAATGTTCTGTGTATTTAAGCTGTTACTGTTGTGTATATTGGAACATGAAGTCAGGAATAAGAAATGAGCGTGAAAGAAGTCTCAAGACTCTAGAAGCAGCCACTACAGGACCAGAGACACAGAAGGAACCTGGGGATTCTTAGTGACTCTCACATCAATCGTCACTGCAGCAAAGACTCATTGGTAAGATCAGACTAGATCAGAAAGACAGGCTCGGAATGAAAGCCACAGGATGCCAGGGTGCTCAGCTTTTAAAGGAAGAGATGTCAAGGTGAGAAGACAATAGGAAGGACTTTCTGAAAATGACCAGTGTCCTAGTTTTCCATGATAGGCACTATGACCAAAAGCAGCTTGGGGACAAAGGGGCTTATATTATCTCACAGGTTACAATCCATTGTAAGTTAAGGGGAATCAAAGGGAGAACTCAACCATGGTTTCTGGGGCTTACTGGTTTTCTCTGTCTGGCTGTGCTCAATCAGCTTCCTTGTACAACCAGGACCAGCAGAAAGAGGTGGCATTGCCCACAATAAGCTGAGTTCTCCCATGTCAATCAACAATGAAGAAATCCCACTCACAGACACACCCACAGGACAATCTGTACAATTCAAGATCTGCAGCTCTTTAATTGAGGTTTTTCTCTTCCCAAGTGACCCTAGGTTGTATCAAGCTGGAAAAGGAAACAAATAGCCAGGAAGTAGTGCAAGTGTTGTAGACCAAGAGGTCAAACTCAAAGACACCATTTAGACACTGACAGGCAAGAGAAAATTTTCTGTGAACAAAAGTGGATTTCTAAAAACTGGTTGGAATTCTAGAACATAGGATACCTTAAGCCCACTGCCTGATGGTACCAATGATGTGGTTGGGTTACTTCTCTGTTCCCATCTCAGTGACCAGGCTCCCCACTGAAACCTCAGAGTAATATAATCAGAAAGACTGAATGATTCTGCCAGCTGTAATTTTGTCAGCAAGATCCTTAGTACTCATTGAGTCAGAGAAGCGAACCCCAAACTTCTACCTTCTCATGTCATAGTCTGAAGGCTTTGGAGTAGCTGGCAATCAAAAATAAGGCATCTTCGTACCTGTTCAGGGGTGGAATTGAAGCTGCTTCACAGTGATTTATTGTGTGCAGAGCTGAGACGACAGGATCTGGCAGGTTTCTGGCATCTCCTGTAATTTTTTTGGAGAAAAGCTGCAAGAGATGGCAGGCTGGTGAATGCACGTGATTTGTATCCCAAGAGAATTTTATTTATGGACACTGAAAGTATAATTTCATATACTTTTAACATGTCACGAAGTATCATTCTTCTCTTCCATTTCTTCCCTCCCAACTATTTTAAAAAAGGAAAATGCTATGCTTAGCTGGAGAACCCTATAAAAACATGGAGTGGGCTGCATTCAGCCTGTTGGTCATGGTTTTCCCCTACCTTGTATTTCAGGCTAGTTTCTCCATGTCTTTAGCAAATCCCACACCCTCTCTATGCATCAACTTGTCATATGTAAAGGTGAAAGAACAGTGTTCTCTTTGCATGGAGCAGCAAGGTCCCAGGGTGGCTGAGTGGGGTCCTCTGTCCCATCGATCTCCCCAGACACTGTTTCCCATTCCTCTGCAGTGGCAGGTGTCTGAGATGGCAGTAGATTGAAACTCTGAAAAATCTGAATGATTCCAAATAGAGTCAGTTCTGGCTTCCTGCCACCATTAAAAGAAAGCTTTTTAGCCAGATGACTGCTGCCAAAACCGTGAGCACAGCTCAGCTGCTAGCATTCACATTGACAGCAAAAGGAATCTATCTGCACAGCCAGGGACTTAGAATGGGCTTGAAGAGAGCAACCAGGGAGCAACTAGGGATTGGACACAATGGTGGCAAAGCCACCACTAAAATAACCTTTAATTTTATAATTGAATTTGTTTGCTTTTTGCAACAGGTGTGTGTGTGTGTGTGTGTGTGTGTACACTCCCACATGTCTCTGTTTGTCCCAGATGACAACACTCATGAGCTATGGCCACCTGCCTTGAGACAGGGTCTCTCATTGGCCTGGATCTCATCAGTCAGGCTAAGCTGGCTGGCTGGTGACTCTCCAAGATCTCCTATTTCTGCCTCCTCAATACTGGGATTATAAGTATATGCTGCCATACCCTGAATTTGCTTCTGGGTTCTGAGGATCAGACTCAGGTCTTCTAACTGAGCCATTCTCCTGAACTCCAGAAAAGAAAATTTGAAACTAGGAGTAATGGTCATAGATGCTGCCATTCATGTTCATGCAGAATAATAGGCAGGTACTAGAAAAGGGAACATAATGAAAAGGTGAAAGAGAGCCAGCTTTGGTGTCACATGACTCCAGTGTACAAGGCACCTCAGAGATTGCTTAATAGATACACTTCACCCAGCTGCTCTGGGCCCTCCTCTCTCCTGTGTTTCTACTTCTGCCTTGGGCTATGATGCTAAGGTCCTGTTCCCCAGTTGGTTCTGGATCTATCAGTAAAGACTCTAGGGGCCAATTGCTGTGTGGAAGAAAAGAGGTAGGACTTCCAGGTCCCCACAGGAGGAGGTGAGGAGATGCAGGGAGAGGAAGAGAGATTTCACTATGCTTTGGATGGAGAAAAGACCACCAACCTTGTGAGATCTAGGGTGGAGTGGCCATTAACCACTTCCCCAACTGGGTCTGGGATAACAACTAAAGTTGAGGGCAAATTTAGGGTACTGAGCTAAGAGTATTGGTAAGGGCATGCTAGCCACAGGAGATTAGACATGCCTAGTAATTGAGCTAAGAAAGCAGGTTGAAATTAAGTTAGTGTGTGTGTGTGTGTGTGTGTGTGTGTGTGTGTGTGTGTGTGTCTGTCTGTCTGTGTCTGTGTCTTTCATCTGTGGATCCAAGGAAACCTGGGGCAGGACTGGTAGAGCAGTCTACCTGAGCTTAAAGCAGAATAGCAAAAACTACACACAACAGTTGCTTAAACTAAAACTAAAACTAAAACTAAAAGTGTTATCCTATGGGGGAGTTTTTGATTAATGAAAAATTCAGTCAATCAATCAATTAGTCAATCAATGAGGGAAGGTCAATGGGGAGCAGAGCACTAGAGTCACACAATTAAAAACATGCTTCTGTTGTCCTGGTGGGGTTTGGAGCTGCTCTCTTAGTAGCCTTGCCTTCGGCTTGCAGCCCTGCCCACTCACTCCACTGTGCCTTTGGGGATGTTTAAGGCAGAACATGAGGAAGACAATAAAGCCGAGGGTGGAAAACACTGAAATTATTATACCACAAACATATCTGCTAGACTTTCAACTCCTTGATTGGGGAGAAAGTGTCCATAGTTCACTGACTATTGAGAGAGCTGTTGGAATTGCATTATTGTATACAAACTTTTTTTTTTTTGGTTTTTCAAGACTGGGTTTCTCTGTATAGCCCTGTCTGTCCTGAAACTCACTCTGTAGACCAGGTTGGCCTCGAACTCAGAAATCCGCCTGCCTCTGCCTCCCAAGTGCTGGGATGAAAGGCATGAGCCACCACTGCCTAGCTGTATACAAACATTTTTATTGAACTCAAGCAACAAGCACTAGCTGACATCACTCCACAAGTAGGTAGAAAGCTAAACAGGAGGGCTAGAAACCTAACACTATTCTGCTCCTGAGTCCTGATTCACAGGCTCTTCTCTCTGCCCCTTTCTTACCCTCAGAATTAGCTTTCTTTTGTCTGGCTGTTTCCTTAGTATGACTGACGAGATAGTCAATGATAAAAAGAGAAAAGCACAGGGCAGCACAGTGTGTTAAGAGAAAAAATGGGAGAAGGACCCTCAGAGCTCAGGGTGCTCTTTCCCATCAACTCAGCATACTCAAGTCAGGCTGTGCTAATGAGAGTGGTGTACAGAGCCTTTGCTGTACCATGCTCTCATGCTTGAACTCCTGACAGCTCCGGATGTGAGGATTTGCCCCCATTGGTATCATTTTAAGACCTACCTGTACTTTAAAGCTTTCTCAGAGTGACTGTGGGAGATTGGGGGTGGGGTGTGTGCCTCAAATGCAGGTCTATTTGGTCTTCTGGCTCTGGAATCTGCCAGTAGACCTCCTCACTCTCACAAACAACTTTTCAGGCTGGACCAATCCTGCTGGGAGAATCTTGACTGACAATGATACGTCCCGATATTCCCCCTTCCAGAGGAACAGTAACAGGTTAGACAAACAGGCCCGAGTCAGTTGCACTGGAAGAGACAAAGGTGGCCATACACTAACTCAATAAAGTCAAGATGCATGTGAGGGGAGCTTTGGAGAAGCTGTGGCCTCCATCCACACACTCTTCTGGGAACAAAAAGCTTGTATGGATTCAATGTGTTCCCTCATACTGTCTAGATGCCAAACAGTAATGTTGTCTGAAGAAGACTTGGGGTCTCTCCACAACTCTTCATTCAGGAAAGGCTGAATGAGCAATTGTCTAGGGATGCAAACTACCACTATCAGTTCCTTTCCACTATCAATTAGCTATGTAATAAAAAGCGAGCTTCCTAGGGACTTAGGAGAGAATGCACCAGGTGAGGAAGTTTGCTGACAATCCTGATGGCTTGAGTTTGATTCCCAGAACCCACATTGTGGCAGGATAGAACCAACTGGGTGTTCTCTTC